>VYZV01031539.1:123499-151540 GCA_013401275.1 Pandion haliaetus | reverse complement strand
AAAACCCCAAACCCCCAGGCCCCACCACCCATTATATTTTCATAACTCTAGGCTGTAAAATATATAGGGCAAGTTCTTCTAAAATGTGTGCCTGGAGTTAGCCTTTAATTCAATACTTAATGACCCAAACATATGTCCTGAATTTCAAAAGCAATGTTCATTCTGCTGTTAATGGCAATCTGTTCTGGAATGCCTTTTGGCCTGCTTGTCTACCCCATTCTAGCTCTATACCAGGTGAGGCATTGATCATCCCATTGCAGGGCGTAAACTCTACATTGTGTGCTAAATCCAGCACAAACCTTCAGGATAAAAATATCTCTTCCACTGAATCAGTGGAAGAGCTTTCTCTGAACTTTTTCTGAACTTCTTCTCACTGCATCCTCTAACTCGTAGGAGCATGTCTTCGTAAGAAATTCCCATGGCCTTTGTGTTATTCTCTAGCACATTACAAGCTCGCTATGTTAATCTCAAAATAATGTAAAAAGACATTAAAAAGAAGCATCTAGTTACTGACAAATGTACTGTCTTTTAGGAAGACTCTAATGAAGACAAGGAGGTGGGAATTTCATTACTTGATTAAATTATCTCTCTTATATTATAAATTTTCTAATAATATTAATCTTTAATTTGCCTTTGTATTTTAATTAATTGTATTATTTATAACTGAGAAGCACTGCATTTTTTTCTTAGTCTTATTTAGTCTTCTGAGAATAGACTTTTATAAATCTGAAAAAGAAAACTGTGTCTTACTGTTTCATTTTCTTATTATTATTGTCACCACAGTAGTTGCAGTTAATTTTAAGTCTCAGCACCAAAACCAATAGTTGGTTGCAAACCTCAAATCAACTGAACATAATCGATGCGATAATCGATTTTCTCTAGTTTGCTTCTGACTGTGTATTAAGACAAAGCTCCAACTGTCCTACTGCTATGGCTGAATTCAGGTTGTATTGGGAAGTATGCTTGGTGTTTTCTGTTTTTCAGAAGTGATGGTATCATCGAACTTGATAATCTTGGTATCGCAGGTCAATATTAATTCTGTTACTGAAATTGAGATGTATGCTAACCAAGTGCATTTCCTTCTCATTGCCGGAAATTAGGATCCTTTTGTTTCATCCTGTTCTTTGAGTAAGAGCCTGTGAACTTGCTCTGCCTGCAAATTTATTCATTGGTGAAAAGTCAGCAGACTTGTAATTTCTCTTTGTCCTGATTCTTCTAATTGATCTGAAACTTTGGATTAACTTGTTTGTCCCCTTCTCTTGAATAAAAAATATTTGCATATATATAAGCTGACTACACTGCTACTACTTTCCCTGAAGCCAAAGTTAATTCTTTGCTACTCTTTTGTGCGTTTGCAGCTAGGTGTTCAGACCTTAGTAGTTCCCTGCTGGCTTTCATGGAAATCTTCATATGAGCTAGTCATTGACAGACCAGGATGTATCCACAAAAATATACTTGGTTTTGTGAATCAGAGCCACGTTCTGTAGCTGCGTGACATTACTGACATTAATGGACTTACACTAACGAGTGCAATCCTTGCTGTTTAAACTTCTGTAACAACATTGGTGGTGGCTCTATATGTTCACGGGGGAGTACAAGGAGTACAAGCATAGTCACTAGAACTAGAGGGCCATGGTGTTTTTGTGGTGTCAAACTGCTGCTCCATCAATGTGTCTTATATGGCCACGTGGAACAGGAACACAACTGCATCTTCCCTCCCAACTCCCCAGTGGTTTTCTTGAAGAGCACTCATGCTTTCTGCCTGTCAGCCCTGGAGACTGTCAAGGCTGGCAACTCAAATATAGTTTCACAGGAAAAATTTAGTTCAATTTTTCCTTAAGGTTAAAGCTTCATTTTTTTTCCCCAGAAGCTTGAAGTCTCTGTCTTTCATTCTCCAGATGGAAATATTTCAATCTCAGCTTTCAACTAGCCATAGAGTTTGAGGTGCATTTTAGGCATTCAGCATCTTTAATAAGCATGAAGGTCACTTTTTCAAAGATGCAGCTTTTCACCATGTTGAAGGCTGTGATGTTTAGCCAGCATTGACCTCCACGTTGCAATAATTGAGGAGCTGAGCAAGAGCAAGTAAGAAAGATTGTAGGTGCCAAGCATTTTCTTCTTTTTATTTATCAGCAATTAGAGATGGCATGAAGAAATGTAATTCAATTGAGAAATCGTGGCACAGTCCAGCTTAGCTCTTGCAGAAATCGATTTCCCAATTGATCCAATAGCAACTGATTTCTTGGAGACACAAATCTGCCAGCCCTCTTAGCCTGAATGAATAACCCATGTGCTGGGCTTTCTGGGTTGCTTGCATTAGAACCAGAGCTTGCTCTATAGGCTGCCCTCTCTCTGAAATCGTATTGGGTTTCTTTGGTTGGTTTTTTTTTTGTGTGGGGAGAAAGAAAGTTTTTTTTGGTTCATGTTTCAAAACATGCCAAAAGGAATTATTTTCTGGTTGTCTTTGATAACCAGGTACTTTGTAAGCCCAGGAAAGCCAGAAAGCTGCAGGTTATTGGCAGCCTCACCAAACCAGTATGACAAAAATGTTCTCAGGTTCTGCTTCACTTTTAATACTGGCTTAGACACTAAATACAGCAGGGAACATGGTGCCTGCTTTTGTGAGGAATTAACAGTGCTTGAAATTTTAAATGCCGTGAATCTGGGGTGCTCATGAGAGTCACTTGATTTTTGTATGTCAGCAAACAGCTTGCCATCGAGGACAATGCTTTAGTGGAAACTGATTTAAGTTCTTACTGGTACAACTGAATGCACTGGTTTCTTCAGCATAGAAGACAATATTCTGGGTTCAGACACGATACTGGACTTCTTTCCTTTCTGCAGATCTGTTTGTTTCTGGCTAACATAATTTGCCTTTTTAATTTTGACATCTTTGGTTTCAGCCATAGCAATACTCCACATTTTCACTCCTTAACAGGTAAACACTAGAAGAAAAATAATTCCTACTCCTGAAATAATGTTGCCTATTTTTTTTCTTTCAGGATACAGTTATTAAAAAAAACATCCTGACATTAAAAAAACCATACTGTATATTGCAAGCCTGTGTTGTAGGAAAGCTCAGAAAAAGTAGTATAGCAAGGGCTTGGCAGAAAAAAAATTAGTTCTGAGCGAAATAGTTAATATTTAATTCTCATTTCTGGTGCATTTAGACACCTCATTAAGTAGAAAGTAACTGCATTTTTTACCAGCCTGAACAGAGAGCGAGGAAAGAAACTGTATATCAGTGCAGAGACATTAGTTTAGCACTGAAAACTACTTCTAAAGAGAGAAATGTTGATACTGCTGTCACAGTGTTCTTCAACATTGCCTCGGTAGCATGTATATCTGTCTAGTCATCACATACATTGAATCAGAGACATATGCACTTGCCTAGATAGGAACGGCATGCACACATTGCTGCGTCTGCAATTTTGCGTGTGTAGCAATGTCTCTTTCTTGGTACAGTGATTTAATTATTTTTCTCATTGTTCATCTTCTCGAGGTTGTCCTTCAGCTTCTTTGTTGTCTTTCCATACCCGTGCTGGGCTAAAATACCAACACCTGCATACAGAGACAGCACAGGACAGAGGGACACTGAGTTGTCAGGGCTCTCTGCTCAAACCGAGCAGCCAGCCCAGGACGGGGAGCACAGTGCTCCCAGGCGAGGGTTCATGCTCTGCTCCTTCTGGCAGGAGGTAATTGAGCAGCTGTTCAAGGGATCTTTTTAGACCAGAAGATTATAAAAACCCAGAAATCGGAATTTTTTCACTCATTCTCAGGGATACATGTCTTTTTATACTCAAATAGACGTGCAGGCAACTCCCAGGGAAGGTTGACCTAAGCCAGTGCATTGGGTTTAGAAGGTTTGCTGTTTGCTAGCAGTCAGTACTTGCTTGGTTTTTATCTGTTAATGTAAATGCAAGATGTGCTCAGACACTTTGTGCAGAGCCTGTTTGTACAGGAGTTTGTTCACATTTATTTCGCGAGGAAGATGCAAACTCTAAACTAGGGAGCTCACAACTTTGATGAAAGTTGAGGAAAGGTGGAGTTAAGCCAGAAAAGAAGCCAGAGCTGGACCATGAGGATAGACAGCAGAAAAGCAAAGCTGGAATTTTAGAACTGGTCTGTATCTTGGGAATGTGTGAAACTTTACTCTAGGGCAGAAGGATGGTGCCTGTGTTTCTGATCAGGCTGGGGAGGTTTAAGATTCAGTGTCTGGGCCATGTGCTAGTGACGCAGGTGAGAGGAATAGTGGATGCGTGGCTGGTCTGTTCAAACCAGTCCTTTAAAAGGCCCTCACCATCAAAAGGAGACCTCTCTTTCTTGAGCCAAGGGAAATGGTAGACTGTCATCACAGCGCAGGCCTGTTAAAATGGGAGAGCCCCACGTTGGTCCCAGCTGAAACAAAATGAGTCTTAGGTTGGGCTACTTCTTCTTAGATCCCGTCAAGAAGAGTGCAAATAAAGTCAGCTGGTTCTTGCTGGGAACAGATGTTGGAGCACACCTGCAATAGTCTCCGCAGCAGAATGATCTGCTTGTGAGTATCTGTTGGTAAATGCGTAACTGGAAGGTCCACCTGGCAGCTAATCTGTGCTTAGCACTGCTGTTAAAAACGGCAGGAAGAATGGGGAATTGTGAATGTGAATTGGCAGTTGGACTAGATGATCGTTGTAGGTTCCTTCCAACAGAAATATTCTATTCTATTCTATTCTGTTCTGTTCTATTCTATTCTAAAGTAGTATCTAGGGCTTTTTTTTACTCAGAATATAATTTACTGAAGATTGGGTATTATACATCAACTTTCACTGAATTGCCTGTGATCACTCTAACAAAGCTAAAATGTTCAAACACCAAAGGCTCACTGAGGAGCTGAATTATACAACAAATTAGCAGCATTTATTAAAAAAACCCCCAGATTCTCATGCACAAGCATTTTATGAAACAAATGAACAGTGCTCTTACTACTTGCCTTTGCCATAGTGCAAGATAAGCTTGCAGAAATGAGACATGAAATGTCTTACAATATGTAATTAAAGTAGCACACTTAATCACTTATTTTTGATAGTTTTACTAATGGATAAAGACATATTAAATCTTCTCTGTGGTCTAGCAAGAAATACTTTCCTTTCTCTTGTAGAAAGTAGTAACCAATAAGAACCTGCTAAGTGTTTCCCCCCCCGCCCCCCCCCGTCTGTTTGTCCATTATTGAATTACCTTTCTTTCAGTCAGAAGGTTTCTATGGCCTTTCACTCGTCATCTGTGCTTTGTGGAGTCTGCAGCCAGCACTTCTGTATGATTCGCCAGGGCTGTACTGCTGACCCATGCTCTAAGAAGATGTGAGGGGATGGTTCATTACTGGNGGGGGGGAGGGAGTTACAACATCATCCAGTTTAGGTTATTAGGATATGTCATTCTAAAATGCCTTTTATACTGTATTGCCTCTTTCTCAGCTTTCTACTCTGATGTGAGAAGCACCACTGATAACTACCACTAACTGAGAGTGGCCAGAGATTATCTCAAACCATTTTGAAGGACTCATATGAAAGGGGTGATGGTCAGAAGTGCCAGTGCAGTCATACTAAGTATGGCTGATCCTACCCTTTGACAGGGCACAGTTCGCATGATATTTTATTGCCTTTTTTTCAGTCTTGCTTTTCTGTGATTCTTCCTGCAAAAAACATTCCAGTGTTGATTTGAAGATTAGGGCCACAATGTGAAAGAATGTATTCACTATACCACTGCTTACTGCAAAGCCTAACTTTTAGGCTTTCAGCCATCCCCTGGACAGGGGAGGGGACTGAACTACAAAGGGTCTATCACCACTTCATCCAGTTTTTTTATTTTAGGACAGGAAGTATTGATGCCTTTTTTAAAAAAAAAAGTCTCAATTAGTTGCCTGCCTTTATTAAAGGCTAACTGGATGGTAATGCTGGGGAGGAAACATTACCTGCATGGCTCCACCCACTGCTAACTGGGTGTCCCTTCAGTTACTTGCTTGTTGAACTATAATGCTTATAGTTGCTTGCTGCAGCAGTATAATGATAAACCTGTTCTTTTTTTGTAAAAAAACAAAAAAACCCCCAACAAAAACCCAAGAAACCAAAAACTGAATAATTTTTTCATTTCTTCCTCTAACATAAACAAACTACATCTATATCACCACCCCAGTTTCCAGGCAGGTAATTTTTCTGCAAGCTTTGTAAATAAGGGAGTTTCTTTGTCTAGCACAGACACTTGTACCAGAGTTTATGCCTGCGGTGTCTGGCTTGTGGAAGAAGAATCCAAAGACTGATTCATAATTTATATGTGAGAGACCTGGCATTGCTCTAAGGAATAACAGCTAAACCATCCTGTCTGATGTGTTATTTATTTCTTGCAACCAGCTGGCCTACTGCGTCCTACCAGGTACAGTGAGAACTTTTGTAAAGGCAGCTAAGTTGGGCTGCAAAGAACTTTATTAAACTGAACATACAGATGAATTTGTAAATGGGAAGGCAAACAGAATTTTAAAAGAGAGGGTAATAAACAAAAAAAATAGTATACTGGAAGAGAAATAAGTGGAAAGAGCACAACATCTACACAGTTCTTGCTAGATATAGGAACACTGAAAGAAGTAAAATTTTACTTTTAGGTATATGATTTCCAGGGTCTGCAATGGGAAAAATAAAAAATTATGCAAAAGATAACCAAAGATAATTAAGGTAAGTTAAAGAAAGATAATATAAGAGAACTAAGACATGCTTTACATTAAAGAACAGAAAGAGAACTGCACATGGGCACCCTCTATTCTTTTCTTTTTGTCATAGCAAAGAACTATGAGCTGAGATTTGGCACACAGGTGAGATATAGCAGGGATTGTGGCTGTTCACTAGCTGGCATTATCTGCTCAGATCTAACAGCTGCACTTGAGCAGAGTTTGCTACCTCTAGTTTGTGATAATCTAAATTCTCTTTCCAGTAGTGGGGAGAAGGGACATGCAAAGTTCATCTCCAGACTATAAGTGCATAATGCTAGAGGAGCCATTTTACTCAAATGAATAAAAATTCTTTTCACTGTCTCCTTTGGTGCAGGGACTATTTGTACAGAAGAACATTTCATACAATGGCCCAGGTCTTTCAGCATCCCTAGAGTGAAGCTAGTAGTTACAACAGAGGAAGCTTCTGTGGAATATAATAATTAGAAATATGGATTTAGCTGCATTATAACGATGAACTCTATCAACACTGAAAACACAAAAATGTCACAGGATACAGCAATAAAGTTTGTGTTTGTTGGTGGTGATCTTCAAGAAAAATGCTATAGGTTAAAAATAAGCATTTGGAGCTGTTATATGCCATGAAAAAAACCCAACCCCCTAATTTGCAGAAAGGGGGTGATTTGGAGAAACAGAGACATTTTATCTCAAGTTAACTTCAAATCCTGCATGATATTTGACTGGCTGTTTAGTGGGTAACATAAAGGGCATTTGGCAGTGTCAGGAAGGTGTGGGCTTTGCATTCCTCAGTCTGGGTGCAGAAGCAGAGCCCACTTGCTAAAGAAAAGACTCACACTGATTTTACCACCTTTTGGATAAGGCCCAGAATGAGCATTGGCTGCCTGACTGCTAGACTCACAGAGTGACTTCAGCCATTGCAATACTGAGCACTGAGTTTACCAGCTCTTAGACACTGTGAAACCTGGGGGAATTCACATCCATCTTGGGAAGCCCTGGCTCCCAGCATGATGCACTGTGTACTCTTTCCACGTCTGCATCAAAATCTCTATTCTAGCAAGGGGACTGGAACACAACAGTTTATTTGTTCTGTTTTTTCACACAAATTACTTGAGTTATATCTTCTATTAGTGGTGTGATGAGCTTGACTGTATGTTCTTTGAGTTTTGTAACAGCGTCGTTCTTATTCTTGCAAAATTATAACTGTGAATATAAGACAAATGCTTATAACAGTAATAAGCCTCCCACTCCAATAACAGTCTTCTGCTCTCAACTCTTTTGGAGTACTACTGCAGTATGAACTTATTGTCAGTGAGTACTAGAAACTGCAAACAAAAAAGAAATGTTTTTGGAAAGGAGCATGCCTAATGCATTTCCTCCTTTAATATTATAAAAAGCTTATCATTAATTTTAGATCAGAATCACTGTTCAGTTAGAAAGACAAGAGAAGACCACTAGATGGTGGTAAAAACCCAAGCCTTGGCTAACAAAATCTGTGAAAAGAGAAGTTCTGAGGGGCAAAAAAGGGGAGGAGGAGCCACAGTTTGAGTACTGAAGTCATTATTGCTTGGAGTCTATAAAAAGGCAGTTGCACAGTAAGTAATTTATACATGGTCAGCCTTGACTCTATGGATTTACTCATTCCTTTTCCGCTATTTTTGTCATCTATTCCTACCAAGGAGTCCCCGGCCCCAGATGTCGGCTGAGGAGGGGGACTGAAACTTCTGCTCTCTGCAGGAAAGGTTGCAGGCAATGAAGAGGAAGAGCCGCTGAAGGAGCAACTCTGGTAAATAGGTACAGTTAATTATTGATTGCAAATAAAACATTACTTTTAAAAACTGAGAATTATTTAACTTGATATGCTTTGAATTTTATTTGCAACAAGTCACTGACAATCAGCTTTAAGTATTCCCCTTACTATGAATCCAATGGCTTACAACTTGCCCTGAATATTGTCATTACCAAAAGAGCATTGAATAAAATACTCATGATCTGGAATAGAAAACTTATTTTTATGACAGAATTCCACCTATACAGATTCTGTAACCTTAGTGTATCCTGAAATGCACGGATTTGCCTTGGTTAGGTATTTAATACTATGCTCTTCAGTGAGCATGTTAGTATTGCACAGATAAGCTGTTTATAACACAGTTCATGTGAACCTAAGAAGTACAAAGGTCAGGAAAGCTTTTAAATCTTTTACTGAAAATGTTCAAATCTTAATTATGGCAATACTTCAAACTTCTATATATTGTATTCAAGTGAGCAGGTTCTGCCAAAACTAATACTATATTCTCCTGCATTTCTGGGGTCTGAGAATTGAGACTTTGAAAACTGTTTGTTGTTCAGCAGAATTTCCAGGACATTGTGCTCACTTCTGAGGGATCAAATAGAATAAACAAAACTATGAATGGAGAGTGCATGAATCTCTTTGTTAGTTTGTGGTTTTAATTTCGCAGTGAGGATGGCTAGAAAAACTTCGAGCCACTTGGAGGTTAATTTACTATCAGTAGAGAAATACAGTGTGGAAGAGGCAGGATGTGTACAAGCCAAATTAAATAGAAATGGGTGATATTTGTTTTGTCAACTTCTGCCCGTTCTCGTCATGCTATATTTTTTTTGGCAGGGTCTTTTGCCTTTTGGAAAATGCATTTACCACACTCCTTGGCAAGTCCCTCAGAAAGAACAGAATGTGTTTACTTCCAGAGATGAACACGTCCTCTCAACTGTATGTTTCTGAACTAAACCTGAGTGCCTTGGGCAGCAACTTTACTGTGCCTACTGTCAAGAGCAAGTCATCGCCATGTGAGCAAGTGGTCATTGCAGCTGAGGTGTTCCTAACTCTGGGCATTGTAAGCCTCCTTGAAAATATCTTAGTTATATGTGCAATAGTTAAGAACAAGAACTTGCATTCACCCATGTATTTTTTTGTTTGCAGTTTAGCAGTGGCTGACATGCTGGTTAGTGTGTCTAACGCTTGGGAGACCATAACGATATACTTAATAAACAATAGACACATAATTATGGAAGATGCCTTTGTCCGTCATATAGACAATGTCTTTGATTCAATGATCTGCATATCTGTGGTGGCTTCCATGTGCAGTTTGCTGGCTATAGCAGTAGACAGGTATATCACTATCTTCTATGCCCTGCGTTATCACAACATCATGACAGTGAAAAGATCAGGGCTTATTATTGCATGCATCTGGACCTTTTGCACGGGCTGTGGCATTATCTTCATTCTTTACTATGAATCAACTTACGTGATCATTTGTCTCATCACTATGTTTTTTACCATGTTGTTCCTCATGGTCTCGCTGTACATCCACATGTTCCTCCTGGCTCGTACTCACGTGAAGAAAATAGCTGCTTTGCCTGGGTAAAACTCTGTACGTCAAAGAACCAGCATGAAAGGAGCCATCACTCTGACTATGCTTCTTGGCATCTTCATTGTTTGCTGGGCTCCGTTCTTCCTTCATCTCATCCTGATGATCTCCTGCCCTCAAAACCTCTACTGTGTTTGCTTCATGTCTCACTTCAACATGTACCTCATTCTCATTATGTGCAACTCAGTGATTGATCCCTTGATCTATGCCTTTCGTAGCCAGGAAATGAGGAAGACCTTCAAAGACATAATTTGCTGCTATAACCTGAGAATGGTCTGTAGGTTATTGAACAAGTATTAAGAAAACAAAACCAAACCAAGAAAGAGAATAGAAATGCAACATCTTGCTGCATCTTGTAATTCTGCTGAAATGCCTACGAAACATCTTTCTCCATTCAGCTGTCATGATTTCTGCGGCAATCAGAAACCATTTTTTAATATGTGATTTTACCTCTCTTTCCCTCCACACACCTCTCTCACACTAGTGGTAAGAGCTACTCAGTGCATCTGTATTACTGGGAGAAAGAGTATTTTGAATCTCATTTACCCTACTGAAGTCTGGATCTGATAAGAGAATTATACAGGGAAAGCCTTATTTTTCTTTCTGCTAAATGCAATGAGTATGATCTGCCATGCAAATGAGCCCATCAGCCTCTCACTGCGTGTTTCTCTTGATATTCTTTGTCTCTCTAGATACAGCATGGCTTATTTTGATGCCCAGTATTAACAGATTTTTTGCCATTTCCCTGTGAATACATATAATCAGAGAAGTAGCTCCAGTTATCAGGGTTCACATACCCTGCTCAACAGTTATGACCAATATGTATGCACATATCATCAGACTTGTATTCCAGTCATGACTGTTACTGTCATAAAATATGTGTTATGTAAGAGGACAGTGTTACCATGAGGTTTTCCTGGTTGGATACAGTACTTTGTCATATCTGACTTTATGTGTTCTTACCCCTGTGGGGTAAGATGTACCATAGGTGGATTTTAAGGCTGAATATGAAGACTGAGCTGATTCTAGTTTTTCTGTTTTCTTTATTTGCCAGGGCTAGGGAAGTAAAAGGTATACGGCCTTTAGACAGTCATGTAATGTTTTGTGGAGATGGAAGGACTGGGTGAGTGGCTGCCTTTACATAGACATTAGAAAAGCATTCCAGTTAGGAGTAGCTTTCGTTACTGGAGGAAGCTGTACTGTAGATTGCATCTTTCAAGCTGGGAGAAGCAAAACAAGTTTGATGATCAGAAGGCATAGCAAGCAATGGCAAAACAGGGATTTCAAAACCTCAGGTACATGTAGGTATAACAGAGAGTCCTGAATTTTGCTCCCCGAAGAAAGAGTTTTTGTGTTTGTTGAGAGGATTCTAAGGTGAAACTCTCATGCCTTTTGCATAATTTGCATCTAGTCATGCTCTCATAAACATGTTGTTCTGCAACAGCTGTGTAATGTGCAAAATATTGGATTTATCACAGATGAAGGAAGTACAACTGTGGCATTGATTTCTTGATGCCAATGAATGGTACATATCTTGCACTGAGATATAAGCTATGAAAATATTTCAAGCAGTGGTACCCTACTGACTAGATATCAGAAAATAGCTTGGAAAATGAATTACTTCTTCTGAAAAGCTGAAATAATAACCCTTGTTATATTTGGTTTAGGGATGCTGTAAAACTGTTGTCAATAGAAGGACTGTGATTGACTCAGTGGGCCTTAGGTTATACCTTCAAGGTGGAAGTTCTGATCAGGTGTTAGGAAAATTTTTTTACTGTAAGGGTGGTCAAACATGGGAACAGGTGCCCAGTCGTTGTGCAGTCTCCATCCTTGGAGATATTCAGAACTTGACTGGACAGAGCCCTGAACAATCTGCTCTAAGCTGAAAGCTGACTCTAACTTTGAGTTGGCCCTGCTTTGAATGACCTCCACAGGTCCCTTCCAAACCAAGTTATTCTGTGATTCTGTGGAACAGTTTGCATATTATGATAAAACTATTATTTTTTTCCCTCCTAATTTAATCTCTTGTTTAAAAAGAATTGTAAACCATTCTCCTCCACACATTTAGGAAGACAGCATACATTGTGTCTTCATTTGCTTTGGAAGTTTCTGGCAGGATAAGTAGGGTACATCTTTAGCACCAGAGTTATACCTTTTGTCTGCTGCACCTTAAAATATATACTGCCTTCAGCTTGCATATATCTCACTCTGACAGTGGGAATGTTATTCTCAGTGGAGACACCTTATTATGCTGATTGTGAATATGATTATTGTATCAGTGCACTAGGTGCTGGAATCTTCCTTCAGCTGTATCTGAAAATGGGATTTCAGAGGTGTGTTTGAGAATCTTGCCTTGTTTCAGTCCACCTCTTAACCCTATCCATAAATGGCACCTAAGAGTGGCTCTTGCTACTCCGAATGTAAATAGCAAAAGGAGACAGTTCAAGTGCATAGTGAAAGGCACTAGCTGATGTTGTAAATAATCATTACATCTTCACCGGGTATTGCAAATGAGACAGTCTTGTACATAATTGTAAATCAACAAAGAAGAATCCAAAACTGTAATAGCTTTGGGTATTTTCTTGAATTGTACATTACTTTTGTGTTGGAAGTTTATTTGATGTGTAAACACAGACATATGAAGAAACTATTAAACTGGATTGCTGTAAACCCCACTATTATTTGTTATTCATGGTAATGTGTCCGTTAACCTTACAGATTATTCACAGAAGGACTATTACAGGCTTTCACTTCTCAATTTAAACAGATGCCTTATTAAGAAACACATTCTGAAAGAGAGTTATAGACTAATACAAAGTATTTACTTTCATACCTATGTTCCTCTAGGTGTCAGCATCACATCCTCATTATAAGCTTTACAGGTAGGGGATCTAAAAGAGATTAAGGGGGAAATGAAAGTATTTTCAAGACCAGGCTAGAACAGTTTCTGCAAAAAAAAAAAGGCTGTTTACACTATAGGAATGCATATAAAAAGCATGTCTCTGTGAGGCCATGACCTGTTTTAATCTGTTTCTTTCTCCTGTTTCCCTGCAGAATAAAAGCAACATTTAACATGCTTTCACTTTACCAGAGCTTGGAAAATACTAAGTATTCTGATAGATTTGGACAAACATGCATTGTGTAAGTATGAAATTTGCTGTCAAAGGACAGTCATGAAAAATTATCTGCAAGGCTGTCATTGCACCATTTCCCCACAGCTAATGATACTACTCTGGCTTATACTGCCAATCTTTTATGGTTTGGTATCAGTCATTGGAAAGAAGCTCAAATCACACTATTTCTGTCCCAGAGCTCCAAAACCAAACCCACTGCCACTTTGATGACTGAAAACTTCACTGCTTCTAACTTGGGTGTCACTATTTCAAAGTTTTTAATGAGAAATTATTCTGAGCTCACTCCTTTTGCAGGTGGGGTCAACTTCTATAAACTAATCTGCATTTTAAGTAGATTAGTAGGAGCAGGGAGAATATTAAAAAAAACCCCAAACCAACATTTCTAGCTGCACCAGAACTTCATCTAGTGAAGGAGAAGACTGGATTTTTTAGTCTATAATAGTGCAAAGGGTGGTTGATGGTAGGCAAAGTTGCTCTGTCTCCAGATTACCCTGAAGTACTTCATATGTTGCTCTAAGTTTTGCTTGCTTTAGTTGATTGAAGTAGAAGGTTGGCTTTTGCAAATGGCAGCATTGCCTGGATAATCCCCTACCCAGCATGCTCCTGTGCTAGCATTAGGAAAATCTGAATCTTTTCTCCAGGCCAAAGCCACAATAAAGTACTCGGAAATATTAGTTTTCTAAGAGCCTTGGTGTCTCCTGTAACACAAAACAGTCATAACTGAATGGAGCAAAGAGATTGTTCATGATCCTGCTTCCCAAATGGGCACAAGTCTGTCACAAAGGGCTCTAACTACTGAGCACTACTGTCTCTGGGCCTGGGCTGGGAGGGATGACTGCTTTCAGCTTTTCAACCTACAGCCCTGCACCCTCTGTGCAACCAGTGTCCAACTCCCGTTTGAGGGTGGGTTGCACATTCCCACGCTTAGGCTTTTCCTCTTAGAAAACCTTCTCTGAGTGGCTCTCAGGAGACTTCAGTTGCGTTTTTCAGGAATCCTGTGCAAAATAAGTGCAGAAACCACAGGAATTTCCTGCATACACAAACTTTAAGAAGGCAGAGAAGGTTTATACATCTGTGGGAAAGCAACCAACTCCCTCACAGGATCTGCTCTCTGAAATCTCAAAGGACTCTGTTTTGTCTCCAAAGCCTTGTGGGGGATTCTCCTGCCTCTCTTGCAATAAATCCTTCTTCTGTTGCAGGTTAGCTTCTTGCACAGAAGACCAGCTTTTGGTGACCATTGCTGTGTTCAGGGATTGCAATGGACAGCCCCAGTCTTCATCTGTGCTGGTTTGCATGCCCAGTTCCCTTCCTGTTAGGCAGGGTGAGTGAATGAGATACAGGAACATGGATGTGGAAATGGGGATCCCCACATCGGGGACAGAGGGTCATGCAGGCTGCGGCGGAGCTGCCTGCATAAGTCTCTGTGTTAGGTTATGTCTGGGTGAGATGCTCTCCCTCCTTTTCCAATCTTACCATGTATTACAACCTGAGCTGTGTGCATCTTGGATCCAGCTTGTTCTTCATACAGGGCAGAAAAGGAGAATCTGAGGTATGTGTATGTGTGTCTATTCTTACATACAGGCCTACATGTGTATGAGTTCTTACACCGAAATACAGAGTACAGTCACAAATGACATCAACAAACAAAATGTGTGTGAGTATGTGTAGTTTCTTCTTCTCTAACCTTTGTGCTTTTTGTCATCCAGTTATTTGTTAGACTACTTTCCAATTTGCAGCTTGTTTCTCATGTATTTCCTCCATCTGTGAACAAAATAACAACAGTCTAAATCTGAAGTAGAAGAAAAAAAGCTCAAGTGCTTTTTGCATACTGAGCTTTGGAAAATTGTAGTGAAACAGTATGACAGAAAAGAGTTCCCCTAGCACCTGTCACACTAAAGATCTAGTAAAATTTTAATTCTTATGGTCCTTGAGCACTATCCCTAGAACAGTTTCTTCTTGAGCTGCTTGCCTAAAAACCCCTAAGAATGTGTGACTGCCTGTACTGAGCACTGAGAGTGAAGGGTCTCCATCAAAATAAAGAGCAGCTGTTTAGGGAAATTATGCAAAGTCTGGACATGTGCATGGTAATCCTCTGGAATACCCTCACAGCTTCCAGCAAGCTATGGTTTAGGGGCTTTTGGGGCAGGAGTTTATATTTACAGCTTTGTGACTGATAGCTCTCGATGAACATTTCTTACAAGATTTTATCTAATAACTTTTGGATCTCTTTATACTCATCTGCAACATCTTGTGACAGTAAGTTTCACAGTTTAGATATTTTGTGTGGAAAAATGATTTTTTTTCTTTTATAAAACATCTGCTTGGAAGCTTTCTTCAATGCCCCCGAGTCCTTATGTTGTAAAGAAGAGAAATAACTGGTCCCTGTTCACTTTCCCTGTGCCATTCATTATCCTACTCCCTTACATTCCCCTATAAAGTTTCTCTTTTCCAGCCAAGGATCCTAGCCTATTTAATCTCTGCTGGTATTTTCATACCTTGTTATCCTTATGTTGTTCTCCTAGTTCTACTATATTCTTTCTGACTCAGGGGGGACCAGAGAAGCATATGATAATCCAGATATAGGTGAAAACGAAATTTCCACAGCGCCAGATGATGCCACATGTTTTGTTCTGTATTATTTTCTCAGCAGTAGGTAACAATATACTTTCATTTAGTACAGCACGCTCCATAATTTGGAAAATTTCAAGATCTGTAAAAGAATTCCCTCTCTGCAAATGCTCATAGGAACACATACTTTCTGTTCTCTAAATAGGCTTATGTTTTTAATCGTGAGGGCTTTGGTCATACATAAGCATGTAAAACATATGCCCAAAATACAGTGCTTAGGAGTGGTTCTGTGTTTCCAGGTCTAAGCACATGCCTTGGCCGTGTCCCAGCTCTGTAGCAGAACTCATCTGATGGACACAGCTTCCATCTCCCTACCGCTGATGGTAAGAAACCTGGCTGCAAAGGCTGGAAGGGCCTTGTAGTGTGTCCCAGCCATGCTCTGAGTGGCTGAGGATCAGGGACCCCAAGTTCAGACACAAACTTCTCCCGGAAGACCATAATTTCTTTGAAAAGGGTGGTAAGAATATCATTTGCGCAGCTACCTCCAGATGGTGATTTGTCACTCCTCTCCTTTCAATTAGGCTGGTTTTACAGCTGATTAAAGCAAGACGAGAATTGGAACTATAAGCTTTGTATGCTGTCTCCAGATGATTTTCAAAGGCACCAAATGAACTTTTTTGATGCCCTGTTGCATAAATGCCCTAATTAACAACAACAAAACAAAACAAAAGAAAAACCCACAAAGAAAATGGCATTAATTTTTCTCTTTAGTTTTCCAGTTTTTAACAGGACACAGTTGCTTTTGGCAAGCAAAAAGTGGTGTTGGCTGTAAATTAGCTTTTTCATTGGCTTTTGTATCTTGCACTGAAACTTTATGCCTACTTCACCTACCCTGAAAAAATGACCCTAGGAATACCTATCATCATTATATTATGCCTTTTGTCATAGCTTTGTTCTGAACTGCTTTCTGGAAAGCTTTGCATGGATAAAAGTGAGAAAACTCGTGGGTTGAGATAAAGACAGTTTAATGGGTAAAGCAAAAGCCGCGCACGCAAGCAGAGCAAACCAAGGAATCCATTCCCCACTTCCCCTGGGCAGGCAGGTGTTCAGCCATCACCAGGAAAGCAGGTTTCCATCACGCCTAACGGTGACTTGGGAAGACAAACGCCATCACTCCCAATGTCTCCTCTCCCCCTTCCTTCTTTGCCAGCTTTGTATACTGAGCATGATGTGGTCTGGAATATCCCTCTGGTCAGCTGTCCCGGCTGTGTCTCCTCCCAACTTCTTGTGCCCCACCAGCAAGGAGGCTGGTGGGGTCGGGTGAGAAGCAGAACAGCCCTTGGCTCTGGGTAAGCACTGCTCAGCAGTAACAAAACCAGCCCTGTGTTATCAACACTGTTTTCAGCACAAATTCAAAACACAGCCCCATACCAGCTACTATGAAGAAAATTAACTCTATCCCAGCCCAAACCAGCACACAGAGTATACAGATGATTCACTTGAATTTCAAGTGCATTTCCAATGACGGTTCATGTCCCTGCATAAAATGCATAAAAATGAAGAGGTAGGAGGTAAGTCCTTGAATGAAGTCCAGGTCTTTCATCTCACAGTTAAGCTGCTAAATATTCAGGTTTTCACTATGAAAAGGGACACCTCTGAATCTGGAGGTGGATTTTTGAAGGAAAACTTTGCGAAGAAAAAAATAGTGCTTGGTGTGTAGCCTGCTGTTTTAGTTACACTGTGGGAAAGTCTCACAGTCCCTCTGGTGAAACAAGTGGAGAAACATCTTTCAGGTTAATTTTGACTGGTTTTATTTTTCAGATGGTATTTGCGGTCTGTAGCCCTCAGTGCCTCTGCTGCCCAAAGCAGACGTGCTCAGCTTTCAGAAAACTGCAAGTTGCAAGGACTTTAGGTACAACAAATGATGGGTGGATTTAGGCTCCCAGCTCCTCATTCAGCTCCTTGGTTGTGTTGGCCACATGCCTGGTGTTCCAGTCATGTGTGATTAATAACTGAAGTTAGCCATGGCATTTTAAGCAATATGCTGGAACTGTATTTAGAGTGGGGGATATTGAAAACATGTCCAGCTTAATTAGAAGGGAATGAAAAAGAGGAAAGCCACCCTAGAGCTACCTCATGGGAGACAGCCCTGGCATACAGACAAGCGGGGGATCAAAGGCCTATTGCACAAGGTAATAGTAAATAGATGACAAGTACAACATTAGCTCTGGTGGACCTTTAGAGGGGAAGGCAGGCGATACAAGGAACATGGTGTATACTTCAGATGACCTTTTGTTGAAAATGTCAGAAGATTGTGCTGAATTTATAAAGGGGGTAATAAATAACTGGACTGAATAATGAAATGTTTAAAGCTCAGGGAAGAACCAGAGCAAAGATCTAGGGAGGCTGGACATCAGGAATTACACATACTTTAAAACTTTGCTCAATTAATAATGGCGAAGTGCCAGTATTATTGGTGCTGTGAAAAAAAGCATCTAATGACAAGAATATGGCTAATAATAATAGAAATCTGTGGTGAACTAGTGGAGTTGATAGAGGAGAGGCCCTGCTGAGGCAGCTCCCAGACCTTTTCCTAGGTCACCACTGCCTGCAGCAGGTCACCCCACCTGCCCTCCAGCCTTGGGACAGGGGTGTCTGTGGGGCCCTGACAGTCATGCACTTTGGAAGAGATATAATAAGCCTTCTCCATACAGAAACAGGGAGGTATTTAACCATCTCCAAATTGATTTTTGTTTTGTTTTCTTCTGCAGTTTGCTTTTCTATGATATTTTTGATCTTTCAGCTTGACTGGGTAAAATAATTTCTGAACAGAGATTAGAATGGAATGGAATGGTTTGGGTTGGAAGGGACCTTAAAGGTCATTAGTTCCAACCCCCCTGCCATGGGCAGGGACACCTTCCACTAGACCACGTTGCTCAAAGCCCCATCCAACCTGTCCTTGAACACTTCCAGGGATGGGGCATCCACAGCCTCTCCGGGCAACCTGTCCCAGTGCCTCACCACCCTCACAGAGAAGAAATTCTTCCTTAACATCTAATCTACATCTACCCTCTTCCAGTTTAAAGCCACTAACCCTTGTCCTATCACTACATGCCCCTGTTAAAAGTCCCTCCCCATCTTTCCTGTAGGCCCCCTTTAGGTAGGCCTACTATATATAGGTAGGCCTACTATGGAAGGCTGCTCTAAGGTGTCCCTGGAGCCTTCTCTTCTCAGGCTTAACAACCCCAACTGTCTCAGCCTGTCTTCATAGGAGAGGTGGTCCAGCCCTCTGATTATCTTTGTGACCCTCCTGGACTCACTCCCACAGGTCCATGCCCTTCTTATGTTGGGGGCCCCAGAGTTGAGTGCAGTACTGCAGGTGGGGTCTCATGAGAGTGGAGCAGAGGGGGAGAATCACCTCCCTCAACCTGCTGGCCACACTTCTTTTGATGTAGTAGTCCAGGATTATGGCTGGCTTTCTGGGCTGCAGGCGCACGTTGCTGGGTCATGTTGAGTTTCTCATCAACCAACACCCCCAAGTTCTTCTCCTTCGGGCTGCTCTCAATTCATTCTCTGCCCAGCCTGTATTTGTGCTTGGGATTGCCCTGACACAAGGTGCAGGACCTTGCACTTGGTCTTGTTGAACTTCATGAAGTTCGCATGGGCCCACCTCTCAAGCCTGTCAAGGTCCCTCTGGATGGTGTCCCTTCCCTCCAGTGTGTCGACCACACCACACAGCTTGGTGTCGTTGGCAAACTTGCTGCGGGTGCACTCAATCCCACTGTCCATGTCACTGACAAAGATGTTAAACAGTGCCAGTCCCAATACCGACCCCTGAGGAATGTCACTTGTCACTGGTCTCCACTCAGACATTAAGCCATTGACCACAACTCTTTGAGTACGACCATCCAGCCAATTCCTTATCCACCGAGTGGTCTGTCCATCAAATCCATGTTCTCATGTTCTGCCTGACTTCCTCTTTGTTGGGATGCACCTCTCCTGAGCTTGGAGGAGGTGACCTTTGAATATTAACCAGGTTTCTTGGGCCCCTCTTGCCTCCAGGGCTGTATCCCATTGTACTCTACCAGGCAGGTCCCTGAAGAGGCTGAAGTCTGCTCTCCTGAAGTCCAGGGTAGCAAGCTTGCTGTGCACCCTCCTTGCTGCCCTAAGGATCTTGAACTCCACCATTTCATGGTCACTGCAGCCAAGGCTGCCCTTGAGCTTCACCTTCCCCACCAGACCCTCCTTGTTGGTGAGAACAAGGTCCAGCATAGCCCCTCTCCTCGTTGGCTCCTCCATCACTTGGAGAAGGAAGTTGTCATCAACACATTCCAGGAACCTCCTGGATTGCTGATGCCCCGCTGTGTTTTCCCTCCAACAGATATCGGGGTGGTTGAAGTCCCCCATGAAGACCAGGGCTTGTGCACGTGAGGCTGCTCCTGTCTGTCTATAGAGGGCCTCATACACTCGGTCTTCCTGGTCGGGTGGCCGGTAGCAGACCCCCACTATAATGTCACCTGTCCCTGCCCTACCTTTAATCCTGACCCATAAGCTGTTGGTCAACTCCTCATCCATCCCCAGGTGGAGCTTCATGCACTCCAGCTGGTCATTGACATAGAGGGCTAATTAAGCAGATATTTAGGATTCAGTAATATCTCCCTTCTGAGAGTCTCAAAGTATTTTGCAAATACTAATGCATGAAATTTCAAACCATTGCTGCAATATTGCTTGCAGAAGCATAACATTACCCTGAGGGCGAACGTAGAAAGCTAAAGATGAGTTATTTTCAAAAGTAGAGCTCTAAAATACTGATTTCATCCCTTTGCAGGTAAGTAGCACTTCTCTGAAGTCACCACACAATCTGAAGAACTGGGCTTCAAGACACCAAAAAGACATCCACGGTGTAACATAGGGTGGTAGGATAGTCCCAGCTTTAGTTTCCTCCTGTACCAGATCTGAGAAAAAGGGTTGTGCCCTGTGTTGTGGTACCAGCCCTGACTCTGGAGTCCCTGCTGGACTGCAAGGGCAGGCAGGGCATTTCCTGCTCTCAAAAAGTGGACTTCCAGACCTGACTCTTCCTCCTCTCCTCTGGAGCCCAGAGACAGTGAGAGCACAGAAGTATTCACGTACCAGTGCAGTGTTTGCTGATCGGGTTGCTCCCTCAGGGGACAAAGAGAATTGAGTGTATTCCTTTTTTTTTTTTTTTCTAGTTTCTGGGCTGTGGCTGGTGGCCTGTGAGTGTCATCTTTGTAACAGGTCCAGAATCTCTTTGTGACGTGAAAAACTCTGAAGCAGCAGCTATGATCACTGCAATGAATGGAACTTGAATAAATAAATAAATTGCTAAACTGTCCCAATCCAATGTCGGGGAAGGTTTCAATACGATCCCAAGGGCGAGATTAAGACACAAACGAGGTCAAATGCCATATAGCCAAAACAGCTTTTATTATCAAAAGTATCAAAAGTAGAAAATAGTAGCGATAGGATAGAATGGAAGAAAAAGGCAGAAATCAAGCAAGCCATCAGAATAGAGTTGCAAGAACAGTCACCACCATGGATCCAGCGGTGTTCTGTCGGTCCTCAGTCTTCAACTTTTCCGTGATGGGTGCACACCATGGCTTGTCTCCACGTTTTTTTATAGGTCATAATCCGATGCAGGCACATACATACTGTTCATGCATCCTTAGTCCTCTGAAATGCTTGTACTGCAGATGAGGCAGTTTTTTGTTGCACTTATAATGGTTTTCTTTCCAGTTTTACTCTTTCAGCAATCTACTGCTCCAGTCTAATAGTATTATGGGGTCCACTGAGAATTTCTTAGGTAACCATGGACTTCATAGCAGCTAGTGATAAGCACTGCTTGTGCCTCCTGCAGCAACACATTCCTCTGCACTGCTGAAACAGCCTAAATTTTAAATGAGTTTGTCCTGTGGGAAAAAGAAAATCAGTGATGGATGAAAACAAGTAAAGTTTTAAAAAATACCTTAGTTTTACTAAGGCTGCTGTCTTTGATTTGTCACCCTATATGTAGCCATCTGGTCTAAAATCCCCTTAGTCTCTCTGCAGTCAGATGGTTTGAGGGCATCCTTTTCAGTTTGCAGGTTTTCCTTTGAAAAGATCTATAGTTGACTGGCACCTGCTGTTCATTAACTTTATGGCAGCATTGATTTAGTCTCCAATTCAAAAAAACCACATAAGAACAGGCTGCTTTTTACAAGTGCAAACTGTCTTTTTGAAATCTGCAGGTCTGTATACGTGATGACTCCGGGGTAAGAGGATGATGTTAGAGATCCTACAACTAGACCCAATATCCCTGCAGAACAAAGGAAAATATGGCACAAGGATTGACTTGAGGCTCCCAGGTAACATGGTGTTGTGTTTGGGCTAAGTGTAACAGCCAGCGGCTGACAGCAGTGTCAGTGCCTTGTATGCTTCCCACAGACTTGGCACCAGCTTCTTTAGAGCTTCTTCAAAGATCTCTGCCCTGTGGCCCAATGCAAGGGGTACATGCACCCTGAGTAAATTGCTTAGCTGGATCATTGTCTCCATGGTCTGTACTTGACAAATTCAAATGCATAATGATATTAGATGACTCATCACGTCGTTTATTTTTGCAAAGTGTCATTAGCCTCTGCCCTTTATTCATACAGTATGCACCTGATTCATTTTGGAGCTAAAATGAAGCAAGAAAACACAAGTAAAGTGACTGTGTAGATACTATCAATGGAGTAAATATTTTGCCAGACATGGAAATGTGACTTTTCAGGTCTGGTGGCACTATTGTATTAACATAATAGAGAGGCTGTGAAATAGTTGTGGCAAGAACTTTCTGAAACTGAGTTGTTAATAGTGAGGAATTAGTAAGTCAATCATCTTGATGCAGAAATCACAGGATGAGATTTTTGTGGTCTTTATTATGAAAGTCAGACTGGAGGATCATGTTAATTGTTTCTGGTCTTAAAATTTTGAATTAAGTTTAATGGAAAGTTAGCAAATGTTCAGATCTCTTTCCCAAGAAAGCTAATGAACAGTGATAGCTGTGTTCTTCTTAAGGGGTAAATTAATATGATCCAAAAGAAGTTTGCCTACATTTATAAACGTGGAGGTTCATGCTAGAAGCTTTCATGAGACCAGGTTAAGACCATAACATCAGAACTATATGAAATTTAACACAAGGATTGAATCAGAAATCACAATACAAGTGAACAGCCTGAACTGTGGAGTAGCTTTGTACAAAATTTTGCTTCAACTGAGCTCATGGAATAATTGATGCTAAAATTAATTTATCCATCAGTGACATGACACATTTAATGAATCACTTAATTTTCTGGAATTGTTTAACCCTATTTGAATCAACCATGATTAACCTTACTTAATTTTGCATTGATGATGGTTCTCTAATCAACAGAAGGTTTGGTTATTTGTGTATTTTTGCTGCCTCCAAAATATTTAGTATAGATAGCGATGAATTACAAAATTTGGAGGAGGTAAAATGCAAGGGAATAATAAAAATCACCTTAAATTCATGCCCGTCAATGTTTATTTTTAAATTCCCACAAGTAAAAGGATAAGCTGTCATTTTAGACATCCATTCAACCATCAGGATGATAAACTGTAAATAAAAACATAAAAGATAAATGATGGAATAATTCCTAATTGGGATGGGACAACTTCTTTGGGATAAATTTAGAAACAAGTAAAAGTGTTTAATTATGGGTTCTAGAGCAGTTCTGAAGTTTTCAAGTGTATAGTGTTTAACCTGGTTTGAGCAGAAATTCCTGTTTAATACTAACGTCTATGATGTCTGGATATCGTTTTAGTAGCCCCATAACCTAGATGGTTAAGAATTGTTTTCAAATAGATGTCTTTACTTCCTAGTGCTTGTACAGTGCAAGTTTCTATTTACTTAGATTTTTTTTAGTGGGTCCTCTCAGAACTTTTTTGAGTTGCCCTGATGCAGACTGTTTTGCCAACTTCTCTGTCTGCAGAGCAGGCATTGCAGGGCCATTTGTAGTTACCAAGACCTTGACCCTTTGTGGCTTTGGCACAGGGAGGAGCACGGGGGGTGGTGTGATACAAAGACTTTGGCTAAGAAGTTGATTGGCAAATGTATAAATAAGCATCATGGATATTTATGCTGTAGGCAGGATCTTTGGAAGGAAGACGCATGTTCCAGATGTCCTCTGATGGTACATTTTCTTTCTTCTAGACAAGATGAAAGACAGGGAGAACTTTAAAGGGCCTGATTAATTGCCAGTTACATGAATGGCATTAGGCTGATCTTCATCTTACATTCACCATTATATAACCTATGATTAGGCAACAACATAAAAACCAGTCATTACCAGGGACTCTGGAGATATTCTTCCCCTGTATGACTGTTTCTTGCAAATTCTTACTATAGTGTTCAAATATTCTGATTTAGATTTTTTTCTCCTAATGGACTTAAAAGAGAAGGAATGAAAAGAGCCATCATGGCTCAGCTTTTTTCTCAAACTAAAAGTGATTGGAAATGCAGTAAATGCAGGGTAAGAATTTCCCAAAGACAGTCTCAGCTGTAGAATGCCATTAGGCATAAAATATCTGAAAATACTTATCTTAATCCAACAACAGATTTCCTGGGAGTTCAATGGGCTTTTAAAATGAATGGAGAGCTGAAAAGGCAGACCATTTGAATCATGCTGAGGGATACTTCACATCGTGTATTATTCCACTTAGTTCAGTTGTATATGGAGCAGGATTTTTCTCCTCCTTTGTGGCCTAGACTGAAAGTTGCAGCCTGGCCATAGGGGGAATAAAGGCACCTGCATAACTGCAAGAAGACAAAGGAAAAACCCATGAAAACCATGGAAAAACCATATTAGGAAGTAGATGCGCTGGTTTGAGGAGAAAGAAGAAGAGAGTTAATTACATAGTCTGTCTGAGAAATGACAATTGAAGTGTGGGATTCAGGCAGCTGGGGCATAACAGTTTGTGAAACTGTTGCGGGGTACCAAAAGGAATTACACAGGGTTGTGTGCTAGCTAAACAGAGTGGCAAGGCCAGTGCAGGCAGGGCTGTCTGTCAAAGTGACAGCTTCAGAGAGACTCCCGGGATGCAAGGCCTGCTAAAAAAGGGTGGCCACGGGGGCTCCAGTGACAAGATGTTTATGATCATTGAACTGGAGCCTGACATCCCTTGCGGCACTTCACGGTCAGCACCTTGCTTTTCTCTCATCCTCTGACAGGAAACAGCACACTCTGCCCATCCACCAGTTTCACGGGTAAGCTGCTTATTTTTGTCTCTTGTCTACTGCTATGCTATTTAGGATGCCAGCATCTTTAGGACCTTGGCAATAGAGGCCTTCCTGTGCATCCTGGTGGTTCTGAGATGAGCCCAGCCATGCCTTAAGGCAGCCATGAGCTAGAATATTTTTTCACCACTGATAATGTACTTGAGTTGGTTTTCTTATTCTCCTAACCTAGATTTTCTGTGGATGCTCCTGAAACCCTCACGGAGTCAGCTGCAGTTACTTCAAAAGTAGCGTAGGTAGAATAGAGCTGATATAAAAGAACATGTTCCCAAGGTGTAGCTGCAGCTATTACCTGATTGACTCTGAAGAGTTTTTCCCCCAGCTGCAGCGTTTGTCTGCAGCCTGGGTCACGATGTATTCCTCATTGGAACAGGATGAAATCTTCCATCCAAACCACAGCTGAATGAATGTCCACAGAAGGACAAACACAGTTTATGAGATTTTTAAGGTTCGGAAATTTGTCATGCTTTCTAATCCATTTTTATGAAATGTGACTGTGTCAAGGTTTCAGATTTAGCTCTCAGGCTCTGCCTGTCATTTCCCTTGGGCTTCTGAAGTGGCTAGGGACCCCTTGGCTTCAGAAGCACTCCCATACAAAAGCCATTCAAGAGAATACACTTTTACAGAATGATTTGGCTTTAGCAGTACAGGATAGTTCTGGCACTGCAAAAGCCTTTCTGGAAAAAAGGGTAAAAGGTGATAATTTAGTATATTTTCCATTATATTTTCAGCTTCAAATGTCCTTTTATGAAGCTTCACTATTTTTTGAAATGGAAGGAGTGATTTTTTCCTATTTCTTCCTGCTGATGCTTGGGTTGTTTTTTCAGCAAATTTTATTGGGGAAGAAAAAAAAAAAAAAAGAATAAAAAAGGAAAAGGAAGGAATTGTTTTATTTGGTTTAAAAGAGGTTTGCATTTTGGTTTTTCTTAAAATAAAAGTTAAAATTTTGATGGGGCTAAAAGTTCCTGATATTTACTCTGAGTGCACTTCCTGGTTTTGCACCAGCTCTACAAGATCAAAAATTATTTCTCCTGTAGCTGGCCAAATGATTGGGTCTCAGGTAGCAGCTTGCTCCTTCATGAGTTGAAACTGTATTGCTGTAACTCATCCTATGTTGTGGAAAGCACTTTCATAACTGAAAAGCTTTATTTACCTCAGAACAGTCACCGAAATATTTGAGCAACAGCTGCCAAAAGGTAAAACCACTGTGGATCTCTTCTTACAGACTTGAACTCTGGACTTGAGTGCTAATTTTCCATACCCAACTGAATCGATCCAAAATGCCAGAGAGAGAGGCTCACATCTGCCATGTTGAGTTATTTTCTTACATAATTACTAGGAATAAAACATTTCCACCCAGTGTCTCATACCCTGAAAGCGATATATGTGAACCTGCATCTAAGACATCTCTTCTGTAGGAGCACAAATGGGGAAGATTTGTTTATCTGCAAATGCATTTAAAAGGATGTTACCACTGAAGGAGTACAGTCTTGTGTTATCTTTCTCTTAAAAAAATCAATAGTGACAAGACCTATGAAGCCAGTTAGGATTTAATATTTAGATTACTCCAAGGATTTTTAGATCTAAAGGAATGGATTTAAAATATTTTTATGTATTCAGGCTTATTATTTTGCTATCTCCTTTTACATTAGTTGAGAGGTGGTGTTACTTGATTTTTCACTGCTTTGTTGCTACAAAGGAGGGAACTAGATTTTTCTGGAGGGATGGATTATGCAATAAGGTTCAGTCTTTCTTTAAAGACTGGAAACCATGCCAAAACATGAAACCTATCTCTTTTTTTTTTGCATAATTCTGCTTTAGTGAGTATGTAATACCTGTTAAATAACTCCCAAGAAGATGTAGTATATATAATTTACAACAAATTGCAACTTTGAAAAGGAATGCTGCTCCAGTGGAATGTGGTAAGATTTTAGTTACCTAGAGCTGTAGGAATATCTGCTTAGCGAGTTTCATGTTGTGGACTTCTGCCAATGTATCTTAACCCAAATTTGCAAAAATACACTTTGTTCCAGTGTTGATCACGCTAGATTGCCTGAACTGTATTAACGTCACATCTCTTAAGGGTCACGGGAAAAAGATGATGGTATTTAATTCTCTTCTGTATGAGCATTTGAGTGTCTTGACTCAGAAACTTCAGCTTCTTTCATTTGACAAATGAGGAAATACAGGCTCTTGACTGTTCCCAATGTCCCAAATGAAAGCGCAACAGTAGTGGGAGCCAAAACAGGAATATACACCCTGCTTCTCCACTTTCACTTAGTGAGGTTTCGTGCAAGTTCACTTCAGCTCAGTGTTGTTCTTGTAGAGCAGAGGCAAAAGTTAGAACAAAAGAAGTGAGCAAGCATTTTCCATATAAACAAAAAGGATTTATGCTCTCATTCATGTAATGCATTCTTGAGGAAGCATTCATTTGTAACAATATATTTATGTATAGAATAACAGTAAGCACAGAAATATAAACCTCCAGAAGTTCTATAGACAAAGTCAATCTCATTTCTCCCCCTTTCTGGGTCTATTTTAAGATATTTTACTGCTGTATTTGGTAACTAGTGCAATTGTAGTCTATAGTAGTACAGTATATACTAAAAATACATGTGAAAATTCCATAGATAACTTAGTAGTTGAAGTTCCATCTTTAAAAACAAAAAGGGAGCCAAATTCTGGATGGAAAGTAAATGGCACATTTTTTTCTTCCTTCAAGGTGTCTTAGGTATTTCATGAGACTAAAGATCCACCTGGTGCTACTCTTATTTTCTCATTTCAGCTTTACTGATAGTATTTGCTAAGTCTTGTCTTTTCTTTTTTCTTTTCTTTTCTTTTCTTTTTTCTTTTCTTTTCTTTTCTCTTTTGTTTTCTCTTTTCTTTTCTCTTTTCTTTTCTTTTCTTTTCTTTTCTTTTCTTTTCTTTTCTTTTCTTTTCTTTTCTTTT
>VYZV01031539.1:101601-123426 GCA_013401275.1 Pandion haliaetus | reverse complement strand
TTTCCTTTCCTTTCCTTTCCTTTCCTTTCCTTTCCTTTCCTTTCCTTTCCTTTCCTTTCCTTTCCTTTCCTTTCCTTTCCTTTCCTTTCCCTTCATTCTTTTTTCTTTTCTTCTCTTTCTTTCATCTTCTTTCCTTTTCTTTTCTTTTTCTTTTCTCTTCCTTTATTTTCTTTTTTTTAATTGATTGTACTTCCTATAGCTGAAGCAAATATAATTTCTTTACACTGATGTACTAGTTTTGGCTGGGATAGAGTTAGTTTTCTTCATGGTAGCTCCTATGGTGCTACGTTTTGGATTGGTGACCAAAACAGTGTTGATAACAGATTGATGTTTCAGTTACTGCTGAGCAGTACTTACACAGCAACAAGGTCTTTCATGTTTCTCCCACTGCCCCACCAGCGAGTAGGCTGGGCGTACACAAGAAGTTGGGAGGGGGTGCCGCTAGGACAGCTGACCAAAGGGATATCCCATACCATATGACATAGTGCTTAGCGATAAAAAGCTCAAGGAAAGGAGGAGGAAGGAGGTACGTTCGGAGTGATGGCATCTGTCTTCCCAAGTAGCTGTTACATGTGCTGGAGCCCTGCTTTCCTGGAGATGGCTGAACCCCCACCTGCCAATGGGAAGTGGGGAATGAATTCCTTGTTTTGCTTTGCTTGTGTGTTGAACTTTTGCTTTACCTATTAAAGTGTCTTTATCTCAACCCACAAGTTTTTGCTCTTTCACCCGTCCGTTCTCTCTCCCATCCCACTGGGGGTGAGTGAGTGATTGGCGTGTGGGGCTGAGCTGCCTGTTGGGGTTAATCCACATCAACTGACTACTTAGAGCAGAACAGGACTGACTCATAACTGGCAGAGGTGGAAGAGTGTTTCGCAGAAGCAATAGCTTTGCCCTTCTGCTTAGAAACCTGTGGTGCATGAGCTACAGGTGTCACTATGGTCCTCTGAAGACCTTATTCCAAACAAAACTCTGTGAAAGAATAATTTCCTAAGGCAAATTATGCTGCTGCAGGTCTAAATATTGCAGGGCACTGAGATCACATCTCTGCAAAGCTCTGCCAAATTCCCTGGCTCTTTGTGGCATTCTGTGTCAAAAAAAGAGTTTTCTGTTCTCCTCAAAACCTTTGTTGTGCAGTTGGAGGTAAGGGGATTATACAGGCACAGAAATAAGTAGCTACAAAGCTGAATACAACTTCACTGCAACAAGACTAAAACAGCGACAGAGGCACTTCACAGCTGTCAAGTGACCCATGTTATTTTGAAGGTATGACACTGGAGTTCATTCAGACTTTGCATTCCTGCTTGTTCTGTTGCAAGGTGAAAGAAAAGGAGAAAACTTCCCTCAAGCAGTTTTGATCTGCTTGAGCGATCCAAGTGACAGAGAGCTCTGTGATGAAAGGTGAAGTTGTCAAAGACGATTCGAGAAGTTCAGGGAGAAGCAGAGAAGTTAATGAGTTGACTGGGATGACAACTTTCATGGAAGGACAGAGGGGCCATTATAAATGAACTAGCTCCCTTTTCTGCTTCTCTCCTTTTCATTGTCCTGTTACAACAAGGTCAATGAAGATGTTATACTTACAACATCAGAAATCCACATATTTTAAAAACAAAGTTATCTCTTTATTAAGAAGTCTATGTCATGCATAGCTGCTGGTAGCATCCCAGCACATGCAGACAGATTTATTTTTCCACTTTCTTCTCTTCTGCAACACGTGCTGTCCGTGCCAAGTTCTTTATCACATCTCCTTATAGTGCTTATTGCTGCTGAAGTGTTTTTGTGAAAGCTATTGACAATTCAGGGGGACTAGAGGGATTTGTCACGTCCCAAATTTGGAGCGACTCAGGTTCGTGGATTTCCTTTGTCAGAATTAAGGTGAAATGACACCAGGGGAGTTCAAACAACAATCAACATTTATTCAACCTAGCTAACCTTGCCGAAGTACAAGTGAACTTATCAATATGAACCTTGCATCACGTCATTAAGCCACTGTTTGAAAAGAGAAGGGAGGTGTAGGAAAAGAAATGGAAAAAGGAACATGAAACTGTGTCAGAAGGGGAGCCCTCCTGTTGAGTCATGAGGTTCAGAGCAGGCCCCCTTGCTTTCTGGACGCCTTCTCAAAGAGGAGCCCAGGGGTGGCTAGATCCACTCCTAGTCTCAGACTTGCTTAACGGTTTATGTTTCAAAGGATGAGGTGTAGGGACTGTGGAAAAGAGAGAGGAAAAAGAGAGAGAAAGAAAGAAAGACAGAAAGAAAAGAAAAAGAGAGAAGAAAAGGGTTTCAGCAGTCCTGGGTCCAGCTTTGGTCCAGCCAGCGTAGAGATCCTGTTCCAGAGGGCGCGCACCGAGAACTCGTTCTTCCTTCTTTTATAGTGTGTTAGTCGGTGGTCTCAACATGCGCAGTTCACGTTCCTGGCATTCTCTGGAATCAGTCAGTCAGCTTGGGGGGGTTCATTGGGGAGTTGCTTCTCTTTCTCTGCTGGCATGACCGCTTAAGATAGAAGCACAGTCCCATCCTCTGTGGGGCCCCCTCCACCAGGCGCATACGTTGTGCTCCTTCTCATGGTCACTTAAGATAAGGAATTGCGGCTTTGGAGAAGTGCGGTCCCACCCTCCGTGGGGCACTCTCCTCCAGCCACATTGTCCTGTTCACACAACTCCAGCATTTTTTCAAAGGCATCTTTTCCACCAAAGTTCTTTAACGAATGTTTGAGACACTAACTATAAATTGTCAGACCGTCACAGGATTTAAAGTTTATTAGCTCATCACTGAAATATAGTTTTACTCTCTCCTGTCTGCTTTACTGCTACAGCATGTTAGATCTTCGTGCTCCTTCAGTATGCAGTTTCCTGGATCATTCTTGTTTGCATCACTGCTGATTGCAGGGTAATGGCTCCTATCCTGCTGCTACCAACCTTCCTTTGTCAAATTCAGGTTCCTTTTGTGGCTCATGGTTCTTCCACATGAAGCAAATTGAAGTTTTTTCTAGGTCCTCCTGGTCTTGTTTGACTCAGCCAAACTGTTTCATAAGTTTATCCACAGTTGCTGTCAGGCTACTGACAGCACTGCCCTGACTCTGTAGCCAATCTGGACTTGAATCACTGTGCTTATTCCCACTTGTGAATGCCACAGTTTCAGACCTTTTCTTGAAAATGAAGCCAACCTTCCTAAGCTGGTATTTGTCCGTCCTTCCTTCCTTCCTTCCTTCCTTCCTTCCTTCCTTCCTTCCTTCCTTCCTTCCTCCCTTCCTCCCTTCCTTCCTTCCTTCCAAGCAGGCCTGCTGAGCCACCTTGCTTCTTACCTAACAGTCCTACCATCACATTAGACAGGGAAAGAAGCAGGGATCCTAAATCTGCCAGTGAAGTAAAATCACTGAGACCTCAGCTTACATGGACAGAGACTTCTGAGATCAGCATTCATGGCAGTACTGACATGTATTAAATTGTCTGAACTTAAAACGAGTGGAGGAGCGAGCCTGTGCTTCAGCTGCAGGTGAGAGAAGGTTGTTTGCGCTCCCCTTTCCACGAGTCTCAGGAGAGCCACTATCAGGATTCTTTTTCTGATTCCCCAGTAAGCTTTGACAGGCACCTCAGCTTGAAAAAAGTGCAAAACTGCTTCAAGCAGTTTAAAAGAGCACAGAATTAATGATGGACTTCTATTAGAAGCTTAAAAGCTATAAGAAGGAAACATAGTGGATACCTAAAACATGCGACACTTGGAATGATATAGTCATGCACTGGTAGGTAGGTGGCAAGTTGGGGAAGAAAGTCTGCCTGGGAAGGGTTTTCCTTTCTTAGACAGCATACGTCTATCTCTGCATGCTCTTTTCTTCCCTCCTGTTGTAGATGGGAGTGCTATAACCTTTTCCATGTGTGGACCAGGTGTTGTAAGCGAGGAATTCTGGTTTTATGTGTTGAGGTACTACCTAAAACCAACTATCAATTGGAGTATAGTTAATCAGAATGACTAGACGTGGACCTATGGCCTATGTCATTCCACATGTGAGTGCATGTGGACAGCTACTGCATAGAGAGCTACCGGTGATGTTAGCTCCTTATGATCTAGAGGACACTACAAGATTATCCTGTGTAAGTCACTTGTCTAGAAGATTCAAACCAGCAAGTAGAAAGATCACAAAGAATTAAGATACTGTGCATTACTGTTACTCTGGTCTTTACTCTGAGCTTGGCTTTGTGTGTGTGCAAGAAAGAGTAGACTTCTATGAAAACACTCTTGCTGTATTAGGGAGATCCACTATGCTGACAAGTCTGTCCACAGGGAAAGGAGCCATCTCTCTCAGCAGGAAACATTTCCCTGTCTCCCATTGTGCAAGTGTTTGGGAAGGTCAGGAAGCTTGGTTTTACCCTCATGGCACCATCTGGGAGAAGATCTCACTGGTAACACACAGGTAAGAGGCAGAGGAATAGGTACTGGTTGGGAGGTAGCATCTGTTTGGGTTGGGGTGCAACATACATCTTGCCAGGTCTTTAAATGTAGTTTCCCAGTGGCTCAAGAATGACTTCAGGCATCAAAGGTAGAGTGATTGCTGAGTGGGAGCATAAGCCTGTACATTGACATCCCACTTGTGCCAAAAGAATGTGTCCCTTCAAGCTCATTAGGAGTGTGAAGAAATGTGAATGCAAGCATAGACCTGAAAGCACAATACATTATCTTTATTTGTGCTGTTGTGCCTAAACAAAACAGATCTAATGAGAAAGCTGGTCATCAGCCAGCAGCAAGGTACCACGGCAAACGCTCTTCCAGTGTGAAATACGTGACATTCCCAGCTGCCTGCTTACTATTTTTCTTTTGCTGCCATCTCACTGGAGCTCAGTGCATATATTTATTCTATTGCTTACAACACACTCTGTGAATCCTCAATTATTTGCTGTAATTATAATAATAATAAAAGAAGCTGAAACAGGTTTCCCTGAAATACAGATATTTATATCTGGCTGCGTAAGGGACTAATTAGTAACTATTCGCTCTGTCTTTCTGCAATTTTAGGCTTTTTTTTTTTGTTTTTTTGGCAGCACTTTTAAGTTTGTTTTTTCTACTGTCTTTCAAAATCTTTAGTTATGCAACTACTAGAGATGGAAAGGACTGTGGTTACCAACCTTTGTCCCCAAGATAGCTGCCTTCACATTATCAAAAGTCCTTTCCCAGTTCCATTTATTGACTCAAGTAACTTTTATAGCTTTTTAGTCCCTGAAGAAAGTATAGGTTTTTGGACTCATTCTATTTGAAACGTTTTAGTTTTACCCTAAGCTTTTAAAAATAAAATCAATAGATGTTTTTTGCAAGAAAATAAATTTCCTTGCAGAACACTATTTTAATTAGATGGGAAAAAGGTAAATTTATACACAAGACAATTAATCTGTGAAGCACTTTTTGAGCAATTTTAATTTTTATTAACACTATTTGTCAAAACAGGAGTTACAGTGGCTGGGAACCCAATGAAAAATACAATGAATAGAGCTGCCATGGTGGTAACGATAGTGTAAGTACTTAGATTCAATCTAACATGACTAGGTAGAGAAATAGTTTTTTACTTCAATCAACGTGGCAAAAAGGAAATGAAGAACTTACTGTTTTCTGATAGTCTTTGATTTAAGTAGATTTAATAAAACTTTCTGTGAAACAAAGAAAACTGCTTCCCTAGGTGACATCTCCTGCCGATGTCACACGTCTGTTAATAAAGCAGATTGGGATGTGTCTTTTAGAAGTGAATACATTACCCCCTTTAATGGGGATTCCATTACTGTTCCTTGGTTAATTAGTGTAATTGCTTAATTTTTCTCTGTAAGAGATACAAGTTTTTAATCGGTGACATTTCAGAGGTCAGGCAAAATAATGACTTGTCTGCAAAATATTCTAGGGATTTCTTTCAATAATAATTTCACTGGCTTTAAATCAACAAGTGCTGTCATGGCTGAATGCACAAAATTATACTGCGCTTACTTTCCAGAGAAACCAATGTTTTTAAAACCAATGGCTGCAGTAACTGATTGTGAAACTGTTCTGTCTGTAAAAGAGATGAATAGAAGTAGTAAGCTGCTTGCATTCTGACAAATAAAAAACTGTGCCAAAATGAGGTGGAAAATATAAGACATAGCTTTATACTTCCATTTTGCAAAATTTTGGACCTTTCCTTGGGCTGCAATTCTGTGTTTGGCACTAACATGAAAGCCGTCTTCATTAGTATAATAATTCATTACAGTCACAGAGTCCCTGTAAATAAAAGCTGTGGCTATAATTACTAGTAAGAAAATTCTGACTCTACAATTCCACATTCATTTTTTCCCAGCATTTGAATCAGTAATTCTTTACATTTTTTAAAGGTTTCCCTTCCCCATTAAGGTTTTGAACCTCATCAGTACTGTAGATGGCAACACTAATTCTGTTTTTTGTTTCTGCTCCATTGTATACTAAAGACAAGGTTGTGAAGTTCTTATCTCCCCTGGAAATCACCATCCCTACATGTCCATTTGTTACTGGGAAATAGTCATTGTCCTCTGCGCTTTGATCACATTGGCCTCATTATTTGGGCTGTTTCTGTTTGTCCTTCCCAAGAATGTCTTTTTTTTCTTACCAGTCAGCTTCTGCCTCTGAGGCTTTTTTACTGTTTATTGAGTAGCTAACTTTGCTTCTAAAGTGGCAAAACAGCTTAATAATAATGTAACATTATTATCTATTCATCTATCTATACTTTTCTTTATTAATCTGAAAAGTGATACATGTTGGTGATCTAAATGCAGTCAGCTCATCAAACACATCTGAACCTCCTGATCAAAATTCTTGAATGGCTATTTTTAATTTTCCTATTTTTTCCATGTGTACAAACAGCTCTGTGGAACTTCATCCCACATCAGAGATATGCACAGACTGCTGAAAAACAAGAATATGTGGTTTAAGAACTCAGTCTCATGGAGAGAAACCTGTGAGATGACTAGTGAAATGTCAAAGAGTCACCCAGTATTTCTTTTCAGTTGTTTTCAGGCTAGGTAGAGTTCACTCCCTTTAAATGAAGACAAGAGGATTGCTCTCTGTAATGGCTTCCTTTGAGAACCTCTGTTTAGACCAAATTTTGCATGGGAGTGTGTCCGTCTGGCTATTCCAACTCCTACCCTGAAGCAGCACAGCAACTTGAGACCTCTCTAAGGGACCTAATGCCATAATGGTGTAATAGCTCAATTATTTTATAAGAAACTTGTGCAACCAGCTGGGAACTACAGTTGGGAAAGACATTTTTCCTAGAACAAAAAGGTTACTGAGCAACAGGCATCTGTATACAGATCCAAAGGTCATGGGCTGCAAAGCTAAGGATAGATGTAACCAAGTTGTGCATCAGCATAAGAGACATGCAGTCCTTATTGGTTCTTCCTCTTGTCCTGATAGGTTGTCAACTTGTTATTTCCTCATGTGTTAAAAAAGGGTCTGCTTGCATTTCTTCTCCCTGATGTTTGCTCTAACACAAGTTATTGGTGAATTGGTGAAGCTCTTCTTTGTTTCAGACTGTTTTTCTCTGTGGTTGCCCTCTCAGCCTCGGCAGTGGGTACAATTGTATTTCAAGTATATGAAATTGTGGTTTTGGTAATGCACTACTTGTCAAATGGTCTATAAAACATGCCAAAGATAATACATGAACTTACTTTAAGTCAGCTGAGGACAAACATCTCAATCTTGAACATGTGCACAGACATTTGAAACGTAGGTAGCAAGATGTGGCCAGGGAGTGGAGGGGAAGCAATGCTGGCTGAAGTGTGGGTACAGCCTTCCATATATTATGGCAAATTTGCTCCCATGGAAACATATTTGAAAGCTTATATCAAGTATCTGTTCTTTACTCTCACCATTATGTTTTGCTACAGCAGTTCTCCCCTGAAGGGATGTTAGTATTCCTTAAGGGAAGCTAGTGTACTGCCTGTTAAATTCTGCACAGTAAATCCACTACTCCTGTTGTATTTCTTGGGTAAAAACAAGAGAGTCAAAACCCAAGAGTTAGAACAATCTTATTAGAAAGCCCCTGTGATTTGAACAGGGGCCAAAATCCCATAAACAACCACACAGAGGTCAGCCTACACCACTAAGTACTAAAACTGATTAATTCACTGCTCTGTTTATTGTAGGGGTGATTTTTCTACTTTACCTTCTTTCCTGCAGGGATGAATTGTGTTTGGGTTTCAACTCACAGTTGTTTTCTTCCCTCCCTAGAGTATCAGCCAGTGGCTCACCTCCTGTTTCCTTAACCTCCTCCTCAGAAGCAGAAGCTGGCTGCTTTCTGGCCTCTGTTTCCAGATACAGTCTTTCTTGTCCAGCCAATCATGATTTTGTCTTTTAATTTTGTGTACTAATTCACTTAAAGAACAATTTTTTCAGCTTCAGAGACCTACTGGCGGGTGTGTGTGCGCTGATAGCACAGAGTTCATATTTCTTGGTGTCCTTCAGCTACAATGGTGAGGATGGGATGAAATGTTTTGTAGCTATTCTCTGTAATGGGGCTCAGATACTACTATCGGTCTGGCCCACGTGGGCTGTTATGGAGGAAAGCACGAGGGAGCTTCTACCCCTGTTACAAGAACATTTCCTCCACATGGTCAAAATATGTCCTCCCCAATTTTCAGTGTGTTTATTACTTAATCAGAGGACCTTCCCTCTAGCTACTATTATTGTACTAAACTTGAGTATTGTCATTCAAAGAAAATACCCTGAGGTAACTAGTCTAGGGGAGTAATACTAAGGCTTCATCCTGCAACTAGTTGAAAAAAAAGTGGTGAGTGGGTCATGAGAAAAAGTGTGAAGTATTAGCAGCAAAGAATAAGTCTTGAAAGTGGACTCTCTGATTTTTGAAAAAGTGATTTTTAAGGGGCAGCAAAATGTCTCTAATCTTGATGGATAAAAGGGGTTACAGAAAATGCAGGCTATAACGTATACTAGAATATCCTTCAAAAGCTCAACATCTTGAAAATCAGCGTGCACTTCAGGTAATTCATAGATTGCTAGGCTTTAAGCCGAAACGTTAGAATTAAATTCCTTTTTTACCACTACTGAATTATATACTGTTTTAAATTTAATTCCTAACATTGTATATCTAGTCCTTTCTCAGGTCTTATTGCTTGAATACTGTGCCAAGGAACTCTTTTGCAACCTGCAGCATGTTGGGCACAGTGGTGCTTGACATTTTTCTCTTGATAATTATGACACTATTTCTACTGTTGCTAGAAAGCACTACTAAAATGAAGCAGTTACTTTCTTTGCCTTTTCTTTCTCTTAAGGTTACATTTGCTGGCAACTCCTTTGTCACCTGTCCTGTAACTGGCTGCCTACCTGCCAGCAGCTGCCACGCTTTGCTGCAGAGGTTTGTGCACTTTGGAGTGTGCGGCTTCTCCTACTCATACCCACTTTCAGAACCTGGGGGGACTGTCAACCAGTGTCCTGCAGGTGCTAGCAAACATCAGATTTCTCTTTAGTGAGAAAGGGCTCTTCTCCCCACCGCCATCCTGCTGTCTTGTACTAACGAAGCTGTGGTCTGGGCCCCTAAGCTCACAGGCAAGACAATATGCTTTGCAGTATGTTGTGGAGAATTTGGTAATTGGTCAGGTGCACAAAACAGCCCAAGTATGCCTTTCCAGGACTTATTAAGCAGACCTGAGCAAAGATATTTGTTGAAGAGATTAATCAATGGACAAAAAAGTGTGCCTCAGGTTGAAATCAGTGTGAGAAAAATTAAACTCATGTAAAACCACTTTCACTTCCATATAGCTTCATCCGTGACCCCAAAATACTGATATGAAAGTATCATTAACAGAACAGATGCATTTTTGAACTGCCAAATGCTATTTCTGACTCTTATTCTAGGCATTTGTTTCAAAACATTGCCAGTTGGTAGGGCATATTCCTTGTGGGGGAGGCTTTGTCATCAACATAGCCAGAAGGGCTGCGAGAGCACACTTACCTAATTCAGAAGACCTTTTGTTTCCCCCTCATTTCCTATCTCGTTCTTTCAGGAGAATGTTTTCCAAACCCTTAAACTGAAAGTCTGGGCTTTTACAAAGCTAACTGCAGGCAATCTGAGATCATTTAGTAAACTTATCAGTCTTCTTTCGGGAATAAATTCTCCATTACAGGCTTAGTGTAATACAGAGGGCCTCTTAACAAAAATAAGACACTTTTGAACTGGTTCAGAACCAGATCTTTCCTGTAATCGGGAGGAAGCAGTATTGCCCTCACTTTTCAGAGATTTGCTTTGCAGGTGAGCTTGCAGATGGGAACTGGGTCTATGTAGTACCTTTTCCATACTCTTTCCTGGATGGTTCATGCTCCACAGGTTGCATAGGCCAAACAGCTGCTATTGAGCTCTGATTTTGTGTGTTGGGAATGGAGCTAAATTGGCACCCTCCACTTCTTGTGCACATGGGAGAGAAGAGGAAACCAGAGCCCTGCTTAGGTGTAAGGTTGCCCAAACTGGGTGGGGATACAAGCAGGTGTCTCAAAACAGAGTGAGAAATACTGAACACAGTGATGAGGGAGGTGACTCAAATCATCTTGGGGGGTATGGAACCCCATACTGAATATCTCTTTAAAATATGCCCTTCCTTTTTGAGGGAGCTGTGTATTAGATACCAGTCTTGTAAAATGATGCCATTGTCTTGGTTGTAAGACTATAAGCTTCACTCCATAGACTAATGTTTAAACCACCCCTCCAGAAGTACGTGAGGTTGGATTCTGGTCTCTCTATTACATGAGGGACTTCTCATTCAGAATTTCTGGGGGATCACTTTGTTACACTTTTGCTGAAGTGAAGTACGTCAGCAGTGCAGAGAGGAGGACCTGGGTCACAGAGCTCCTTGGCCCACAGGGATGCTTCCGACCCACAAGTCTCTCTCTTCTGCTCCAGCAAATGCTCGTTTCTTCACTGCACAGTTTCAACAGCAGGAACATCTTCAAGGAAGAGCAACTGGAAATTTTTCTAACCACATAAACCCCTGTGGCCCAACAGTTGCTTTAGAAAGTCTATAGATGGGGTTTTGAATTCTCTCTCTGTAAGAAGAATGTGAATCTTGTTCTCCCATTTCCTGGGGGTTGCTTGTGTCACTGAACTTGTGTGCATTCTCTTGTAAAGAAAACAGTAACAGCTGTAGGTGTTCCTGGTTTAGGCACCTAATTCCACAAAAGTCCTTCATTTTATTTAGTCCTAAAATATTTTTTCACAGTACTGCCTTTTATTCACATTTTCTGTTACAAATATAAGAAGACAAACTTTTGAATAGACTACTGAATGTCAGTACAGATATTATGTTAGGTAATTTTAGTAATTTAAGACAAATTTTATGATCATGCCTTAGTTGCTGGGAGGACAATCAGCTGAGGAAAGTATGCTGTAAGGTACTTAGTTATGGAATGGATATAAAGCATTTTGCAGATATAATGCATGAAGTATTTTTTGAAACCTCAGCATTTGAATGTCAAATGAATGTGCAATATGTTTTAAATTTTAAATTATCAGGTTATTTTTGAAAGACAAGAAGCACCACACTTAATCTGACTCTAATATGACTGACCGTCAGACATGATACATTAACAGGGACCAGAATCACGGCAGACAATTTTATGACAATGATTTAAGGAAGAAACTGATTATTTTTGAAAGGTATGGGGAAGGAAATAAAAATTAAATTAATAATTAAGCCATCAAGCACAAACATAACTCCTGTTTACACTATAGATTCTTCAGGACCTGTTTTGAATTCCTTCCATGAGATATGGTATCACTTTACACGTATCCAAAGTGGTAACACAGGAAATGCACTTTAAGGCTTCTTTGGTCACTAAATCAAATGGATGCAGGACTGAGACTGAAAGCCTGTGTCATTAACTTGAAAGAACCTTTATGAAGAAAGCAATATAAATTATATATATGTATGTCTGTGAAGATAGGTATGAATATTTCAATTCCTTTGTGGCACAACACTGAGAAAAGCCACAAGAGATCTGGGTGAATCAGATAGCCACAGCTTTGCCATTCCTTCCAGGCACCAGGCACTCCTTCCAGCTGCTGCCACCGCTGATGTCCTTCCTCCTTGGCAGCAGTAATGGCTGATGGTGTGCAAGATAATTTTCCCTATTAGCCACCTCTTCACTGGGATTTTTGAGGCAAGTGTTCTTTTTGCCATGTGGTACTGTAGCTCTGGCACTAATATGTCAAACAGCATAACTGCTTCACAGGCTATGTCAGTTCTGCCTCCTCTCTGTATCTTGCTTGAGTATTGTCAGAAAATCTTCCATTTGACATGCTGAGACTGACATTGGTTCCCCAAAAGATTATAGGGTTTGAGCTTAAACAACAGTTAAATAAACGGTAAATATCTGGACCATTTTGAGAACACTCCTGAGCAGCTGGCATGGAATATTTTGTTATAAAAAGCTAATGCTCTACATTTTCAACATAAAATATTATTCTTGAGTGTTCAGACTTTATTTGGCACTATCAAGGCAATAGTGCTAAGTTCTGAGACCATTTTATTATCACGTTCCTGTTTAATTCAGGTTGCCTTCTAACAGTCAGAGGAGTTTTCACCATCTGATGGCAGAAAGCTGGCAGTTGGTACTCAGCAAACAAAGCCATGTATACCTGCAAAGTTTACTCTCATTAGTTGGAACAAGAGATTTTTTTAGCTTATCCCAGTGCTTTGAGGTAAAAGAATGTCCAAGGCTTATGCACAGAATGCAGTTTAACATTATTATCTGTGGTTTATTTGTTGGTTAGTCTAAGTCAACATTTTCCCGTCAGCGTAAGAGCACCTAAGGATGCTTCAGGTTGGGATCTCTAAGAAAGCTGGTGCAAGTTCACTAAACTCGTCTACTGCAAGCCATTTCCTTCACCTGTGGTTTGCTCATCCTTACAGTCCTACTGCATCTGATCTCTATATTAGAACTGTTAATCCTTATTTGTAGGATTAGTTGATTGTGGTGGCTTAACCTTGGCAGGCTGCCAGATGCCCACCCAACTGCTCTCTCACTTCCTCTCTTCAACAGGACAGGGGGAGAAAGTAAGATGAAAAAAGCTTGTGAGTCAAGATACAGACAAGTAGATTGCTCACCAGTTACTGTCATAGGCAAAACAGACTTGACCTGGGGAAAATTAATGTATTGCCAATTAAAACAGAGTAGGATGGCAAGAAACAAATACAAAACTAAAAAGACCTTCCCCTTCTCCCAACCCTCCCCTTCTTCCTAGGCTCAACTTCATTTCTTCATTCCTGACTTCTCTATGTCCTCCTCTGTCCCACAGTGGGATGGGGAAAGGGGATTGCGGTCAGCCCATAGCAGTTCCTCTCTGCCGCTCCTTCCTCCTCATACTTTTTTTTTCTGCTCCAGCATGGGACCTCTCCATGGCCTGCAGCCCTTCAGTGTAAACCTGCTCCAGCATGGACTCGTCACAGGTTGCAGTTCCTTCAGGAGATTTCCACCTGCTCCAGCGTGGGGTCCTCCATGGACTGCAGTGTGAATAGCTGCTCTGGCATGGTCATCTCCAAGGGCTGCAGGGAAATACCTGCTTCACCATGGTTGTCTCCACAGATTGCAGGGGAATGTCTGCTCCAGTGCCTGCAGCACCTGCTCACCCTCCTTCTTCACTGATCTTGGTGTTTGCAGGGCTGTTTCTCTCACATTTTTTTCCAACTCCTCTCTCACAGCTGCTGCACAGCAGTTTTACTCTTTCTTAAGCACATTTTCACAGAGGTGCCACCACCTTGTCTGAGGGGCTCAGCCGTGCCCCGTGGTGGGTCGGCTGGAGCCAGCTGGAACTGCCTGTGTCCAGCACGGGGCAGCCTCTGCCTCTCCTCACAGAGGCCACCCCTGCAGCTCCCCTCCAGTGCCAGCACCCAATACATCAATATCGAACAGAAAATGCAGTTGAAAAAAAAAAGAAATTATTGGTTGTTATTGCAAATCAAGAACAAAAGCCCTGTTCTGGACATCTCTGCTCCTTTCACTCATCTCTCAACACTCCTTTGCTTTTTCTGACCCTGAATGTTACTTTCTTCATTTCTGGTTCTCTCTCAGGTCTGCACACTTCTTTCCAGCAGTGCAAGATGAGTATGTCACGTCCACCCATTTCTTTCTCTGTTCTGCTTACTTCCATGCTGTCCTACCCAATCCTAGAAATTATTTTTTTCTTCCCTGCTTTCTTCCCTCCTGGCCTGACCCTGGCTTCACTGGCAACGTTTCCAGCCAGGGACCCCTCTGCCTGATGAGCTTTCTCATGCTCCTGATATTCCTGAGCCACTCAGACAAAGCCTTCAGTAAAGACCCCTATGTATAGAAAAAGGCTGAACAATTGTTTTAGTTCATTTAACACTGTTATTTTAAAAAATGATTATTCTTCAGCGACTCTTGTCCTTGGGCCTGTTCCCAGACTTCTAACAACCCCTACCTAGTGCCAGCTCCTGTAATGGGAAATGCTGCCAGTCTCAACCCCTTATTAACCAGCCTGCTCTCACTTGCAAAGCTGTGCTTCTTTCATCTGCCTGCTCATCCAGGAACCAGCAGCTGCCTTTTATCCAAATTCCCCCCCTCTTTCGAAGGTTCTACTGTGATCTGAGAGGAAGCTAAGCACAGATGAGAGACCTCAAGCCTCCATCAGTTCCTCTCGGCTTGCCTTCTGACATGGACCACTCCGTGCTGGGCTGAAGTGCTTTTTTCCTCTCCTTTTTTCTTCATTGCACAGACTGGCATTTAAGACAGATTTAGCTGTCACACCAGATGATGTGATCACCCAAATTGCTCAGCTGTGGTTTCATTTCTCAAGGAAATGAAAATGTAAGACTGTAGACTGTAAGACTGAAATGGCACATCAGTGAAGTAGACTCTTTAGATCATTCTTTAAAATTCAAGTGAAAGCTCAAATGCGTATTTAGCATGGTGGATAATATAAATTAATTTTGAAAGTGAGTAGCTGCAGCAGTCCCTGGGACTAGGAAGCTAGTTTTGAATTGGAAGACATCTACCCTAGGCTTTCAATGCCACCAAATACTGAGACCAAATTTAAATTGTCAAGAAGGGACAATTAGCCAAAATAACTTACATGATAGGATTTTAAAGGGGCTGAAGATATTTCTTGCTGGCTGTAGAGACTGTATTAAACTACACGGTGTTATGCTGACACCAAGGCTCCGTGCAGAGCTGAATGCTCTCATGCTATGCTGCAGAGGCTCCTGTGTGGTTTCAGACTCTGTGAAAGTGGCTCTTAACTGCCTGTTTGCAACTGAAGGCTTAAAGTCAGGGCGCTGTGGGGGCCAGTGGCCATGAGGGCTCCTCTAGGGTCCATCAGGGCAGGGCCTGGCAGCCAGTGCCCATCCCACCGCCCCAGCCAGGAGCAGGGCAGCTGGTGGCACCAGGACAGCCCGAGCCCTGGGCACCGGGCACCTCCCTGGGGATGGTCTGAGGCTCGGCCAGGACATGGGCCCATGGGTGGGCTTGGCTTGGCAGGGCCCATGGCTGGGCAGGGTAGGGCTGTGGGGGTCTGACTCTATGGTGGCATCGTTGAGGCAGGGGCTGATGGCTCCAGGGGGCTGAAATGGGGTCCTGGGCCACGAGCAGGGTTGGGGGAGCCCCAGGGGTGGGCAGACACAGTCAGACCTAGCAGTGCCTCAGGGCCTCGACACTGAAATGAGTTATTGACCTGTAAATCTGCATACAGCACAGGATGCCTTTTTCTCTGGAAACCTTTCTCTACAGCAATACCGATAAAGGGTCTGTTTGGGTATCCATGTAAAGCAGGCCTCTGACTCACTAAAGCTGAATTGCCCATACAAGTATCCACCTGGGCCATGTACTTCATCTCTTCCATCCTCGGTCAGGTTGTCATAAGGTGCGAAGTTGCTGGTGGAGTAACTCCTCTCGTTAGCAAATGTTTTTTGACTAGCTCTACCTTTATTCGGATAGTTCATATGAAGTTTAGGTGTAATTGTTGAAGGACTGAACTTGTAGTAAACGGTAGTGTAAAGGTGCTGCTGAAGCAATAGAATGTGGAGTAACAAACCTGTCTCATGGTCTTAAAGTAAAAAAAAAAAAATATGGAAAGCAATAAATTTTTTTAATTACTCATTAGGCATTTGTCCTCCAGCTGGGTTATCCAGAATTACTTGATAGCTAATGGTCACTCATTAGACTATGTGTGACAGTTCAATAGTAGGTTCTTTGTGTTATAGCAGTAATTTGAGGGGATTTGCAGACATACCAAAACTGCTTTCAAGTGGACATGAAAAGTTTTCTTAAATGGTCACACTCATTTCCCCGGAATTGTACTGTAAGTCATCCTCTTTGAATCAGAAACTCACAACGGCATTGTGTCTTCTGTAAAACCGACGCTTCAAACAAAGCTGTATCAAAGCACTATTGAATGATGAGCACGCAGTATCTTCATACACAGCTATCTGCTGTAATTACCGTGACAATTAAAAACCAGACCCTGTACCTGCTTGGGGAATAGATTCTGTTTGAATAAATGTATCATTTGAAGAGTTTAGTTCAAATCTGATTCAAAAAGTTTTTTTTAAAAAAGTAATGGCTTGAAATGTGATGTTTAGCACTGAAACAAAAGTACTGAAAGTTCCAAGCCTCCAAGGCTAAACCAAATCCAAAAAATCAACCAAATCAACATGGTTGTGAACATAATTACAATTCAGTACTATTACAAGCAGCATTAGGTCTCATGATAAATAGATACTTTAAGATCCTTTTATTGTTTTCCTTGCCTGTAATTTTAGCTGACACTATATGAAGTGTCTTGCTTGAGATTTTTAAGAAGAGAAGGCTAATATTTGCCTTAACTCATATTATAAACAAATATTATAAATAAGTATTGCTTGCCTTTGACAGTGCTCTGCACTTCAAGTCAACCTTCTTTTTCAGTTACTTAAATATTGTTTGAACAACTGAAATTTTGTTCACCTAATAGGAGTCCAAGATACTTATTTTTCTGAAAGTCTTGCCCAGGACCATAATTCATGGAAACAAGATTTTTCTCACATAAATAAGCTCTAAACTATAGTTTCTCACAAGTAAACTATATTTGTCTTGCTATTTTGTGAACAAAATCAAACTGCTCTGCAAGTCTGTCCCTCACTGGCATACCAACTACTTCAGTGGAATTAATTCCCCTGAGTGCCTTTATCAGATTTGTTCACTTTGTTCCTGAACATGAAGTTAAATTCAAAACAACAGAAACAGAGGTGGAGCTTTTCTTTCATTTTGCAGTAAGTGTCTGGGAAATGTTTTGTTGCCACAGGCATGTGAAGTTCTGTGGGTAGGCCTGTCCAAATGAGACATCGATTGTAGTGTTGCCTGTGATTTTCAAGGGACTGGATTTTCCTTCCAGGCTTATTAGCTTCTGGTAGGATCCAAGATGAACTTATTTCTCCCAAAGCTAAGGTACAGTTCTTCCCCCCAGACACTTGTAATTTAAAGCTGGGCAGGTAAAGGGAAGTCCCAAAATCTGAGAAAAGAGTTCACTGTTATACGGTAACATAGAGTAGAGTTTCAAGAGTGACTTCAGTACAATACAACGAAGGCTTCACAAATTGTGGCTTAAAGAATCTGTTCAAAGAGCAACATAGGGAAATATATGGAGACATCAGTGTGTGAACAGAAAAACTTCTTTGCTTGAAGACTGCACAACAGCTAAAATGCAAGCCAAATTTACAGCCAATTAGGAGATAACATATGGAGATATACTTATCTGCTGACATGCAACAAATATTGTCAGACTTAAAAATTAAAATCTTCCTAGAAGCTTTTTTATTCAACAATATTTTATGCTCTTCCTGACTCTGCCTTCCCAGAAACGAAATATTTTCAGTGTTCCATTTAATCATAACTAGTGCAAAAAAAAGTTTTTATATGTGTCTTTTGAATTTTATATTCCCTTTTATGTAACGCTTAGGCTCAGCTTGAGATCTAATATTGTGATGCAGATTTCAGCTGCATTGCAAATGCATAGGATCTGCATTTCTTACAAATTTACATGGAGAATAAGGCAAGTTCTGTTGTCCTGAACACATTAAAAATGGAGAAAAACAGACAGTTCTCGTAATTCACAACCTTGCTATCTCTGTGCTTTGTCTTAGATCCCCTTATGTAGCAGCTTTTTCCTAGTCTTGCTGGCTGTCTGGGTATTAGACATAGAGTCTGACAGTAACAGCCATCAAGTTTCTACCACCAGTTTAAAGACTTAACCTCAAACCATAAGTTTAGGTGTTGCTCAGGCATCATGACATGAACAAATGCTTGGGATGTTGTTCTGAGTGTATCCACAGATGAGACGAGGTAGGCTACAAAGAATAGGCAGTTAATTCCTGGTAACATCAGGTGGGAACAAGTTCTGGACAGTGCTTGGATCTCATGGCAATCTGAGATCCAACATCAGTGACTGCAGAAATACTTTCAAGTCAAAGAAAACAATGTGGGATAGAACCTGTCAAAAATTTGCTGCCAAAGTGTTGACTCCTTGCTTTAACAAGCTAAATGGAAAAAAATCTCACTGGGCCATAACCTACATAACCACGGCTACTCCATGTTTTGCAGGTAAACGGAGGCTTGGGGATGGTGCTGGGAAAGACAGTGCGACAGCCTGGGAAGGAGTGGAGAGATGCTGGGAGGACAGTTTGCTCTGCCCTTGAAGTAGGGCCAAGAGGAAGGGGATCAAAGGTGTGTTTGTAGCATGGATTTTGTATCTTAAGTTCTTATCTTAGGTGTCCTTAGGGACTTAGGTTGAGGGTGAGGCTGAGGCATGGGCAGTGAAAAGGAGGGAGTGAGCCCAGCTGCGTGGGGAGCAGTTTGTGCCCCACACAGGCTGTCTGAGGGTTCCTGGTGTAGGTCTGGGACCATGGCAGTAGAGTGCCACCACTCGCAGCCATTTCTTGAGGCTGTGGCACAGGCAGGGCAGCGGGGAAACTTGTAAGGCTGGATGTCTGGGATGAGGGTGGGAATCATGCCTCATCCAATGCCCTTGCCTCTGGCCACCCTCCCCTTGGCATGGCCTGGGAGTCAGGCTTTGTGGCAACGTAGGAGCATGGGTCGTTGTAGCAAAGCAATGTGCTGGCAGTGCAGGGATGAGAGCTGCTCTCTGGCTGCTAGGGTCTGTGAATGACCACTCCCTCTCTTTCCCCTGGGCCTGGGGATGCTGCGAGGAAGGTTAGCACCAGCCAGTTCTGGAGACTTGTGTAGTTGAGGGCAGTCAGAAGAGGGCTGAAGGCAGCCAGGTCCAAGTTGTCCCGTCTCCTCCAGGCCAAGCTATACTTGTCTCAGGACTACCCGGAGCTGCTACATGCTGGTGTGGTAGAAGAAAGCAGTAGTTGGTGGCCCCATCTGGGGCCTGCTGTAGCCATGTCTATGTCCACCTCCAGCCTGGGCTCTCACATGTGTCCCTTTCCTAGCCCTAACTGCCAGCATCTCCACAAGACAAGGAGTCCTTTGCAAAGGACTTTAAACAGAATTTCAATATGTTTACTGTCGAATTTTGGATTTTGACACGAGTCTGTCTTGAATGTTCCTCTTAGCAGTGCCAAATGTATAGTGTTTTCTTTAATGATTACTCCTCTATATTTAGAAGTTATGAGGTTAATTTTTTACTGTACATATTTTATTAAAATTTACCTTTGGAGAGCTCAGTCTGAACACAGAGACATTGCATCTGTAGGGTTATAGTAGACTTCCCTACAAGATGCAGTGACTTCTAACATGGTGGAGGCTACTTAGCTCTCTTATCTATGTCTGTTTTAGGGAAGCAGATGGAAAATAAAGTTTTGAGGGAAGGTGCATTTAGTAGATATTTCGTGTGTTGCAGAGTGAACATAAAGGCTGCCTAAATCACAATTTTCTGTCCAAGATTTTTTATCATTTTGAAGTTCATCAACTGTGTGCACAGGGTATTATGGTACTGTAGGTCTTTTGTTTTGACTTGTTTTTACTATTGTATAATTTTTTCCTTTTTTTTTCAGGCCTAACAGTCATTTCTTGCTCTGCGGCTTTACATTTGTTCTGCTTTTGACGGAAAGGAAAACATTCTCATTAAAATAAAATGTTTGATTATATCTGCACTCCCTTCTAAACTTGCATTTTACAGATAAACCTTTTTTTGTAATAAATATATAGGTTTGAAAAATTTTCATTTTAGTATCTCTTTTCTCATTTAAGATATTTTCTTTGCTTTGTTCTATAGAGGCTTTCAGGTTTATTATCCTTTCTTATATCTTTATCTGTACTCCTAAGTCCACCTGAATATGTATAATTTGGTCCATATTCCATATATCTTGAAATTCCTGTTTTTCTTAGTGTTCCATCAGAGTAAATTCTTCTATTTACCTCTGAATTCTAATAGGGTTTATCTTTTCCTCTCCTTCTTGTTTTAGCAGTGCCTTGGCTTTCTCAATTTCATGGCTGGTTCTTACTAAATATTCTCTCTCTGGCACAGCTGAATAAAGCCACTGAATTATTCTGAGGTTAATTCCTCACCACATACTCTAGACTGCTTCAGGATGTTTTACTGTTGAAAACTATTCTGCCTTAAAGTTTTGCGAGTTTTCTATTATTTTGGCAGGGACAATTCAAAATTTTCTCACTAGGATTTTGTAAATCACAAACTACTTTGTAGGATCCTTCCAGACTGGCTAGCTGATTCCTTATCCAGGTGGCTGACTTTCTTGGAGGTCTTTGAATTTTGTCTCTCGTATTTTGTTTTTTGAATTCTTTGTTGTGCCATGTTTAGAAAGTCATGGCTAAATCAAAGTTCTTTTACTGTCTGCAAAGCTTATTATTTTATTAAAGCAAACTGGCCCAGGGACTTCCAATGGGTAGCTGGCAAGCTCAGCAATTCCCTTTGCTAGTCCAGACCTGGCTTTGGGGTTTTAAAATTCAAAACCTGTCTTTGCTGCCACAACAACTTTTTGTTGGAAAAAACTCTTCAGTCACTAAAAATAGATTTTAAACCAAAGTATCTTCTCTTGGACTCATACTCCAAAAATTGTTTTTGAAATGCTAATTACATGATTTTAAGGAGAGTAGATGTTAAAGAACAGTCATGAATTCACTTTTCCAGCAAAATACAATTACATGTCCATATTTTCTACTTTATCATAGACTTTTATATAAAGTGCAGTTTAGAAACAAATGTTCATTTCATTCTGATTTAAACAACAAAACTTTAAACTAGTATACAGCTTAAATTGAAATAACTGATATAAAATGAGTTGGCATAAACGCATCTCTGGGGTAATGCAATACTTGATGCAGAAGATTTCTATTTGAATTTTTGTGAAATGACAAAAGATAGTTAAGATACAGGGGTTTTTTACGTGCATGAAAATTGTCAGCAGAATTAACTTAATCAGTAATATTTCTGGAGGTCTGGTTGGCAAAGATTTGTGTGCATACTTAGTTTTTATGCATTCTTTGATAGCCTTCTGAAAATCACGGGCAGCACCGTACAGCGTAGTATTACTTTGGGCATAATTATCGGTAATTTTAACTCTGCAAACTGATGTTGCACAGCACCCCATAGGTGTGCTTCTATAATCTTCATTTTTCATGAAGTGTTTACCAGTTCCAGTTTGACCTGGCACAGCAGAACATCTTCTTAAATGTACTCCGTAATTCTGGGCTTCGGAATGCAAAAATCATTGGGTCGATGATCGCGTTGCACATTATGAGCGTCCCATTCACATGGAAAATGGACATGTAGCAGGCACAGTAAGGGTTATGTGGGCAAAACCTTGCTAAGAGGATGTGAAGAACAAAGGGGGCCCAACAGCAAAGGAAAACTCCAAGGAA
>VYZV01031539.1:61305-96537 GCA_013401275.1 Pandion haliaetus | reverse complement strand
TTGTTTACAGAACCATGAAATGTATTAATTCTCTGTCCTTCTGTGTATATATATATATTTTAAAAAGTAATTTATTAGGAATGAAAAAGAACAAGTGTTTTGTGTTTCAGAGGCAGTATATACAGTATATTTCACAATCCATTCAGTGTATACAGAGGTGCTTATTTGTCACTTGAAATACCATGACCTTTTCTCAATCCAAAAAACTCTCCAATGTATTAACAAATGCTTCTGATGTCATTAGCTCTAGCGTTTCATCCCCAAAGCTATCCAGTGTATAAACTCTCATTGGTTTGAATAAAAGTACCTCAGGCATCAGGGCCCCTGGTAATCCGTTCAGCTTGGTTCTCCTAAAACTTGGTCATGGTGGAACATTAATCCCTTGTGGAGGTGGTTGGACGAGCTCTGTGTAACTGGTTACTCTGCCTGGTGCTGCTTAGGACGACCTTCTTTTTCTGAAAATGACAGGAAAAGTCCCATGGATGGGAGCTATATACTTTTTCAGTCGCCTCCATTCAAGCTCTTATAATTTTGTCTCAAAATACATTTGACAAATTCCAGGTTTTCCAGATGTACCAGGCATTTAAGAAGGAAACAAGCCACATAAAAACACTGATGTGGAGGCTTAGTTTTTAAAGCTGTAAAACAAGCGAAAGGACAACCTTCCCCCCCCCCCCCCTTTCCTTTTTTTTTTTCTTTTTTTCTTCAGTAGGTAAGCAATGGCTTTCCTGGAGACAAAGGGGACTGGACCTGTTATAGGAAGGTAAGCTATGAGGACAGGATGTTCCCTACACTTTCTAATGGGCATTCCTAGTTGTCTACCAGCTGGGCTTAGCCCTGAATGAGCAAGTAAGTGAAAAAGGACACACAGAGCCTGATTCTGCCTTGCCCTGCACTTTATAGAGTTCTTTACAGATGTTAAAAGTAACTCTGAGTCAGAGGAATTACTCTACAATATTTACAGACTCCTAAGGGCTCTGTTAGCTTGCAAGTTGCCTGCTCTACCTCCCCCAGCTTTTCTGGCCATAGGTAAAGTGACAATCACTGGTTGTCTCGGAGTACTTAAAATAGCTCACTGACTTTTAGGTTGACTGTGATTAAGGTACCTCAACATGGCCTGTATAAAAAACACCAACAGAAATCTGTTTGCTTGATGAACAGTAGCAGATCATATGTGAAACATCCTCAGCTGCAATTGTTACACTCTTGAAGGAAATAGTTTCCTTAGATGGCCTGGATTTTAAATCCCTCACCCTTTATCAAACAGACCCAAATAGTGCAGGAAGCACCCAAGAAGTTCCTACTTAAGTTTAGTGTCAGCGCAATTATTCAATAATGTGTAAATACTGCTCCTTTTTGAACCAAGGAGTGAAGTGACACTTGGACCATTCTTTTCTTCTGTGTGGAGGAGAGCTGACTGGTAACTTTGTGAGAGGTTATGGTTCCACAGCAAGCCCTGAGCCAGCTTAGCAGCTCGCCGTGCTGAAAGGCAGATTTCTAGCTCTCCCTTCCCATCTGCATTTTGCTCTGCTCCCACCCTCTCATTCCTGTTACCTCCTTTGAGCCTGTCCAAACCTTTTCTTCAATAACAATAGCAATTATTAGTGTGTCTATATCACGTTTTCTCCTTACACCATGGTGTACACTGAAAATGGGGTATGCTGGAGGTGCCAACTGGTGCAGGGACTACAGCATGGTGTACTGACGTGTAAGGTAGCTGCAAGCTACTACGCATAGCAATTTACTCAGGGTAAAATAACCCTAACTTTGTGAGCTCTTTGTCAATAACTACATTTCTACCAGTGCCAACACCGTGCTGTTTCCATCTAGCTCAGACATCCCTACCAGAGTAACAATCTCTGTACAAACTGCAGCATGAGTAAGTAGTTCCTTGGTTGTGAAACTGGGATGCCATGGTTCCTCCTCCGCTTGGACTGATTAACCAGGTCCTTCCTCTTGGGAAACTAGTCAAGGTCCTAAGGGCCTTTCCTTTGCAAATCCTGCTGAAAGTGTTGGCATTTCCCAGCAGTAGCTGAGAGAGCAAAAAAGTGTTCATTTGATAACTTTCTTTTGTGCAAAACTAAAAAGCTCTGTATTTTAAAATAGGCATTTCACATTACAAACTTTGTTCAGTAAACACTGGAAAAACCAGCAGTTGTGATGGCAAAAGAGTGACAGCATTCATTTCCATCCTGTTCTGAAGTCTCAGTTTCTTGCCTTTAGGTCTAACATAAAGATCTCTTTCCAGGGAAGATCTTTCAGAAACATGAGTTTCCCCTGCTTACTGCTGTAGGTACATGCTAGAAAAAAGTACCGTGTGATCAGAGAACAGTGAGATAGCTGGACTCTGTGCTTGTTTCATTGTTCAGTTGCTAAAACCTCTATTTTTTCATTGCAGTAAACGTGTCATATGAAAAATTAATTTAATGCAGAATACATTGATTGTGGTATTGATACAAGCACAGTCCTTTTCCTTCTAAGTCTTTTTTTCATTCTTTAAAATTACAGTCTAGGTAAAACAATATCAAATAAGGGTATGTGAAAACTATGATGAAAAATTAAGATACTATGATACCTGGTGTTTCATCTTATCATCAGTTGAGATTTTATGAACAACTCCAGTTAGTATGCATCATCTATTAGATCATTTATTCTTTTGCTTTTATCTCCCTCTAGTGTTCAACAAAATAGGGTTAGCTAGGTATTAATGACTACAGATATTCTGGTTCCTCATATGTGCGGACACTAACTTTATGTAGCCTAATCTCAAGTTCATGAACCGGCATCAGACCTAGATAAAAGTTTGCTGTATAAGGATGTTCACTGCTGTGTATCTTGGAGATTTACTGCATCAGAATAATGAATATATGTCCCATATGATTTCAATGTCTACTACATTCTTAGAAATAACTTTACACTGATAGAGACAGTACTTTTGGAAGAAAAGAGCAAAGAGACAAAAAAAGGGAAGTGTACACATATACAAGCTAAATATAGAAAAAAAATTTGTTGTATCTAAAGCCATATATATACCAACTGGGCTAATTACTAGAAAAATATTTCTCATATGATTGTAACTGTGGCTTCCTTATAAGCAGCATTTCTAGAGTGAAATTAGGCTGCAGGTCACACTTGCTGGAACTTTAAATGTCAGATATGTGTGTATATGTTGAAGAGAGTTCTATATACTAAGTTTTTTTCCTAACTTTGGAAACTGTATAAAAAGAATTATCTGACTGGATCAGAAACTGAGCAGACTGAAGGTCTGGCAAAGAATACAGATGAAGAAAATCTGGAAGATGGGTTTATTTCATTTGGATACTTCTTTTTCTTTCCCCCTCAAGATCAGCATTGCAATAACACAATTATGTGTTTGTTTTATGAATAAAGAAAAATGTCACTTTCAGGAAAGTCTTCCTCATATTTAAAGTTAGGCGTATTCAATATGCCATTATTTTGTTGAAAAAAACAAAAACTGCAATAAAGCATCTGAGCTATGCAGGAACTTATTGGCCAGGGCTACTTCTCTCTATACGATGCTAGTGTAGCTTCATTCAAAACATGCATAGCCCTGGGTATTTCAGCAAAGATACTGAAAGCAAGAAAAGTAAAAATGATTACGAAAAGATTGACTGAGTTCTCAATATACTTAAAAAAATCTTTGCAATAGCAGAGAGGAAAAGGGATTATTTAGGATATTTATGAATGAAATTGCAAGAACCATTAAAATGACAGTGAGAAAAATAAATTAAAGCAGAAAAGTCAGGAAACATTTTGTAATTGATTAAGTCTTCGTGGCAGTATAATTTTTCACATATAATTGCCGAGACTATAAGCTATGCTGTCATCTCAAGTACCTGTAATTAAAAAAAAATTGCATAAAGTGTCGGAGGTTATATAAAAATGCTTGTCTTGTCATGAGGCATAAACACAGAATGCCCACAAAGTAATTAGTGAAATAACCCTCTTCATATCAAGTGTGTGGACAATTTATTGAAAAGGAGCAATCTGTAGAGAGAAAAAGTAGAACTTGTCGAAAATCAAGGGCTGTAAATGCAGTAATGCACTAGTCACTGGTGTTTGCTTACTTATCCGGTACTTGTACTTTGGAGGGGCCTTCCTGTGGGTGCAGACGGCATGCTGTGCCTCTGGGGAGTGGGAACTTTTACAAGTCATTCGATACACAGCTATCAGGGAAGGCAATGAAATTCAGTGAAGGTTTCCCCTGTCTTTGCAGCTGGACAGTATATGTGATCATGAACACTGGGTTTTCTTTTTGGAACATATGGAGTTTCACTCTCCGTAAAGCTGCTGTTGCTTTGTAAAGTTGTGATACATTAAGAAATATAATTATTAGTTTATTGTAATTTGTAACAACATAATCTACCTAAGGGACACCCCCCACCCCGCTGCACCTGGTGCAGGTAATTGCTTTGGAAGCAATGTACTTAAAGCCTTTGGTCTCATTCTTCACTCTAGTAGATCAGTCTCAATCCATTGGAGTGACTTGGTGACAAACTACAATGATCAATGCCTACTAAATACATGTTTCTTCATTAAGATTGTAGTAGGCTGTTTCATGTTTTTTTAAAATATTAGTAACTGTGCTCCAGACTTTATAGTCTGCTTTTATTACACTATTCTTTCTTATTTGCTTCCAGAATAAATTAATTTTAAGCCTACGTATAGCTGTGATTTTCTACAAGGAATGAAAAATAATAGTGAATTTGAATATAGGACAAATAGTTCTCTGGGATCATTCTAAAAAATCCATCAAGAGGCCTTCAAGTGACATTTCTGAGGCCACTGCTCTGTTTTTATTCTTTCCAGTAAATCATTAAGTTTGCCAGTAATAGTGCCATCACAGAAACGTTTTTATCAACAAGCGTCAAGGAAATCTCCTCTACAGAAAACATTAACCATTTCTTGAAAAAGAAGTTCTGTGCTTCTGCTCTAAAGAAAGCAGCCCTCCTAGTGTTTTTCTAGGTGCCACCCATCTTTTTCTCTGGTTGTTATTGCTCTAGTAGTTGCAAACAAAACAATAGTTTAAGTAGATGGAACCATTAGAATAATATTTTATATTTTTAAATGACAGAAAATCAGGGTGTGAATTTATAGTGCTGCTGTTTAAGTGCACTAGCTTGTAAACCCAGGTATGTCTTATTGAAAAAAAATGCATGAAATGTACAGAATCTTCTTTCCTGAGAGCTACTTAAAAATGCTCTTGTGCTTTTTTCTTGCCACTGAGCTAATACATTTATATCTCTTTATGCTAAAAAAGAAAGATAGTGAAAAGATAATGATTAAAAAATGAATTCAACACATGGTGACTCTCTCTGGGAAACCTACAGGATGGGGGCAGGGTGAAGGAAACATCTCTTTGAGATGTGTCTTTTCAGAGCCATCTTCATGCTCTTCTGTCTGGGAGGGAGAAATAATGACTAGGAAAACAAATGTGGGAAGAACCAAACCTAAATTATGCAAGCCCATAAAAATCTGCTTGCATTTGGAGTAGTGGTGACATAAAGATTTAGTCTGATTGCATGTCGGCATCCAGTGCTGGCACAGCTTCTGCTATAGGTAGAAGTAGACAAAGCCATTGCAAAGGGTGTGCTGTCATCCAAACCAACCTCTGGAGAGGTGTGGGAAGTTTATGAAGATACCCCAAATTAGGTGATTCTTGCTTGTGTTTTCTATGCATTAGGATGTGGAACCTCATGGCAATGGTGCTGTGGTAGAACAGGTATTTCCATTTCTGCACAGGTATCACAGAACTACATGCATATATGTGTGTGCGTGTGTGTGTGGTGTCATTTGGCTTCTGCTTCTGGTCTAAAGTAACAAGGATAGTTGAAGGATAAATAGTAGTTCAGGTACTACAATAACGTGTTAAATAGAGGCGGTTACTCTCCCCCAGTTTTCCTTGTGGTCATTTCCTTCAACGACAGAGAGCTCTGCTGTTCTCTGCCTTCCTTTGCTCTGTGCTGCAGACTGACACAGGATTAAGTCTCTAAGAGTATTGGCAGTTAGAGTGCAACGAAGCGCACAGTCTTCTTTCAGTTATACTCCTGAAAATCTATAATAATATCAGGTAGATTGATGGAATTACTCAGTATTTACACTAGAGTGAGAGCAGAATTTGGTCTCCCTGCAGCAGAGTGAATGCTACAAAGCGACACCTGGCAGGAGTAGCCCTCCTTGCATAATTCCCAGTCCAGATCCAGAAGAAGACTCATTGATGACCAGTTAGAAAGTCTCTGAGAGTTGTGTGACCTCTGGCTGATGCAGTGAAAGAACTGAGCTGAAGCAGAGAAAGCAGTATCCAAAAGATAAGAAACATTTCAGCAAAAGCTTTCCTCTATATAGTTTAACTTCTTCAGGTGGTAAAGAGGAGAATCTTACTCAAACTTCATAAAAGAGGCATAAAGCCCCTGCCAAAGTTTTGCTTTACAGAAGAATGATTGTAAGATGAAACATTTTAGGGAACATTAGATTTATGGCACTTCGTTCCACAAATAACATTGTATCTTTCACTACTTTCTCCAAGCAGGCTTTCTGAGTTTTAGATAGATTTAGTAAACCTCCACTTACCTGCTAGTGAAACAACTTGTGAGTCAGTGTGCTGGTAACTCTGGGAGCAAGATTACTTATAAAGGAAATGAAGCCAACATAGTCTTTGCGTAAAGGAAAGATTGGAACATCTAAATCAAAGAGAAAGACAGTTGTCTCATTGGCATAACCTTGAATTAGGGTCACTTTAAAATAAATCATCCACTGTCTGAAAACATTTATATGGAAAAAAAAAAGAAAAGATGCACAGTCAAAGGGAAAATATTCTATGTTTCAGCAGGATTACCCTTTCAGCTACTCCTGATCTTTAGAATCTCCTCTCCTAATATTTGGCAGACTGTAAATCAAGGACTCTATTCACAAAGAGACCATGGCCCGTATTATAAATAACACTCAGGTGGATGCTTGAGATGTCATAGGTTGTTCACTGCCCATCAAGATGATTGTCACTGTGTTTGTCTCTCAGACTAAGACCTCTATTAAAGACACAACTGGTAGCTGAACTGAACAGTTAACGAGGTGGAGAGAACTTGGCAGCACCAAAGTCCAACTGTGGTAGTCTGGATAAATTTAAGTGATCATTATGGAGAACTGTAATTCAGGTCATGAAGGCAAAAAATGTAGTGAGCTTTAACAATATTTCATAAAGAGGTGGTAGTCCCTATTACTGAAACAAATAGGGGTGAATAGCATAAGTTAATTACCTTAGGGAAACATTTCACATTTGGATCTCTTAAATAGCAATTAAATAGCAATGCCCCAAAGCAGAATCATATTCTTATCAGTATAAACTGAGAAAATTTGTTTGCTTCCAGGAAACCAAACAAAAGCTCAAGCCTGCTACAGAAAGGGTGAATTTGGGCTCAGGAACTGAAGATTTAATTCATCTGTGTGCAGAAGGACTCATGAAAACACAAACTCTCTGCAATTAGCAGTTTGACAGCTCCAGTGAGAGTCATTTGGGTCCCTGGCACATAATAATTGGAAGGGAAAAGGCTTAGCAACACATTTGAGGGGAGGGGACCTGAAGAAGAAGAAAACTTTAGAAGATGGAAGGTGTGTTCATCATATTCAAGTGTCTTTCTGATTTCCAAGGTGGAAAAAATTGCCTCACTCTTACTCTCCATCTTCAAATGCACACAGGTTTCATCTTCTGCTTTTTAGCTTCCTTTTCCTTAGACTAGTTGGACGCACTGAGTGCCGTTATGATACACAAAGATAATTAATAGTTAAAAGTGTCCATGGCATGGAAGAATAGGACACAGTCAAGACAACTGATGTCACAGGACTGCAGAACAATTTTTTACTATTTGTTTTCACCTGCCTTGTCCATCATTTGAACAACCTCCTTCAAATATACCTGGTCATGGTCCTTGCTCCTGAGCGCCAGCTTCAAGGGCACTCATTCTGTATTGTGTCAGGCAGAACTCATCTCCTTACGAGTTCAGGTTTTTTGCACTGCTTTGGACCTGAAGACACTCATTAGGTGCCTTGGAAGTTAATTGTGGAAGGCCTTTACCTCTTCTTGTGCTGTGAATTTCTGTTCCATACTAAGAGTACACTACACAGCCTAACAATTATTGCATGCACAAAAAAGTCTGTACCATACGCTGTAATAAATTACTAATAAGGAAAAAAGTCTGTAAATTTGTGCTTACATTTTATTTCTGTTGCAGAGAAAATAAACACACTGGAGCCACAGAGGCCTCTTCACTCAGCCTTGGGCAACAAATGAGTTTGGATCAAGTCTGAATTGAGAATGAAGTCAGAATTCATAATAACCATGTTTAGGGTCATGTACAATACAAAAATTCAGGTTTTAGTTTTATTTAAGTCTAGAAAGTCAGAAGGTACTTGCTGTTAACAAAAGAGTGGCCAGCAGGAGAGCACCAGAAGAGCAGTACAAAGGAATTCCATCCAGTAAATCAGCTTCATGAGGGACCCAACTTAAATGCCTCTATGCAAATGCACTTAGCATGGGAATAAGCAAGATGACTTAGACATGTGTGCACACTGGCAGGGCTATGATCTTACTGGCATCATGGAGACGTGGTGGGATGGCTCCTATGACTGGAGTGTTGGAATGGAAAGATACAGGCTCTTTAGGAGGGACAGGCAGGGGGGACGAGGAGGGGGTGTCACCCTCTATGTAAAAGACCAGCTGGAGTGCATGGAGCCCGCAGCGTAAGAAGGACATGGATCTGTTGGAATGAGTCCAGAGGAGGGCCACGAAGATGATCAGGGGCCTGGAACACCTCTCCTATGAGGAGAAGCTGAGAGAGTTGAGCTTTTTTAGCCTGGAGAAGAGAAGGCTCCAGAGAGACCTTATTGGGACCTTTCGATACCTTAAGAGGGCTAATAAGAAAGATGGAGAGAGACTTTTTACCAGGGCCTGTAGTGAAAGGACAAGGTGTAACAGTTTTAAACTAAAATAAGGAAGTAAAATAAGGCAGATTTAGATTAGATATAAGGAAGAAGTTCTTCACTGTGAGGGTGGTGAGGCACTGGAACAGGTTGCCTAGAGAGGCGGGTGGGTGCCCCATCCTTGGAAGTGTTCAAGGCCAGGTTGGATGGAGCTTTGAGCAACCTGGTCTAGTGGAAGGTGTCCCTGCCCACAGCAGGGGAGTTGGAACTAGGTGATCTTTAAGGTCCTCTCCAACCCAAACCATTCTATGATTCTATATTGATTTCATTGAATTCAGTTGATTTATCAGGTTATCAAAAAGAATTTGGAACATGATTTGCCCTATGATCATTCTATTATCTTAAAACTTCTGAGCGGAAGAGCAGAAGGCCTTCAGAGAAGTCTTCTTCAGGTTACATTAGCCTAACACTCTAGCATGTCTCTACTAATATTTCAAATACCTGTGTTCACATGTAATGTGAATGTTACTCCTACCAGCCCAACGGAGCTGGGGCTGTAGGTGTGCGAGGGACAACATCGTGCCGTCTGTTCTAACTGCAGCTAACAAAACTCAGCCTCCAGGAGGCACATTAAGTACAAAGCTGCAGCAGTAAAAGAGCTTCAGCTGCATCTACTGTACTTTTGACCCAGCTATAGAGGGTATCTGCTGCTCAGCAGAGACACATGATGCTACAGTTAGATGTGCGGTGAATGTTTGAGCAAGCACAATGGTAAGAAATAGGAAGGCTAGTATTCAGAGACTTATTCTGGAAGGGACTGTGAGCATTTAGAGAGGAGATCAGAGGTGAGAAATAAATTAAAATGCCCCTTAACAAACCACCTACCTAAGCATGAAACACTAGAATTTTAGGCAGAATGTTTTTTCTAGTGTTAATGCATTAATTTTCTCTTTTGTTTTGTGAAAGGAAAGTATGTAAAGATGAAAGGACATGTCAGAGAGGGGCCAAGAGTTATTAAATGTTTTTTTGCATAAAATATTATGAGTAAAACTGATGTGCTATGATGAATTACAATGAAAAAGCAGCTAGAAATCCATGTCAAATAAAAAAAACAATGCCTGTTATCACACTTCATAAAATTTATTATTTCTATTTATTGAGCCATGAAATCAGTAGACAATTCTAATTTGAAGGCTGAAAATGCAAAGTAATTAGAAAAGGACCTTATCACCTAACAAGCTTCTTACAATGATTTTACCAGTTCTGTGCTTACAGATCTATAGCCAATTTGATACTCGCATTGTGTAAGTTTTCATCCCACTGTGTTCCAATTCCAAAGAGCACATCAGGAAAAAATAATTTTTTTCACAACATATGAAGAGAGAAGGAGATCTAGAAATTGTACCAGTGAAGAGCTCCGTAAATAGTCCAGGCTTTCAAGGAGGAGCCATGATCAGTAAAGTCGACTAGAAGAGGAGTGCATGAAAACTGCGACCTCAGATGGGCCAAGAAAAACACAAATGCTATTTCCACAGTATACAAATTTTTTCCATCCAGTAGACAGGGTATACAGCAACTCTAGTTTATCAGCTATTTCAAATACTTACTAAAGTCTCAGATTGTGTAGCCATTACCTTTAGCAAAACAAGTAAACAAAAGTGGAGGAGGGCTCCCTGCAATGTCAAAGACAGCCCATGCAACTTTCATGTCACTTAAACACCAAAAGACAGACAGGTGAAGGTGCTGTTACTGCTGAAATGTGTTCATTCACTTTTTCCATTCAATGACCATTACATATCACTACCCGATAAAAATAAAACCTTTGTCCAAACGTTTTTTTAAGAACAATTTATCTGGCTAGTCTCTAAATGCATTTATATCTGTTGGGTCTCTTTTTTTTAACTTGGACTTGTTTTTAATTGACAACTTTTTTTTCTTACGTTTCATTTCTATCTTTATGAATCAGGTGAGTTTTAAAAGTGCTGTTTGTGTACTCTCCATATTCTGTTTAGTGTGAAATGATTACTGTCTGAAATAACATACTTACCATTTTTGACATGCAAAGAACAGAGATAAATAACATAACAGCTTTGTCTATTGCTTTTTCTCTTTTAAGACATTAATATTCAGCTTTTGTTTTAGGCTCATGATAGAAACCGAAGGAAAAGAACACTTCTTCAGGCATTTGTAGTTTTTTTTCTTTTGACTATTAATTAGTCTATAGCATGCTTTTACTGAATGCTTCAGTAGTTTAGTGTGACAGAAAATCAACAGACTTGCATTTTGTTCTCAATCTAGTTTGTATCTACCTGCCTATTATTCCCACTAAACACATTTTCCAAAAACAATGTTTAGTTATCTGTTATGTATAATTGAAAAGCCTCTTATATTGTTCATTTGTCATTCTCAGCCATGCATGGGTATTGAGACTTGGAGCAAAAATGTGAATGTGTTTGCATTGGTAAATTGGATTTTTTGTACTCGTACTAATCTTCACAAGTGGCATTTGGGCTCAGTAGGCAATAAAAGAAAGAAAAAGGGAGAGAGTCTGTTTTCTCCCCTCTTTTGAAAATCTTAATTTAATTCCAAAGCCAGAGGGTAGCTGTCTTGGTAGGAGGTGGGGGCAGTGGAGCTTGTGGAAGCTTGACTTTTACTGTTTGTAAAATTTCTGTAATACATTCATATACCAAAACAAATCCAGTAATGGAGGTAAGAGAATAGATTTGCAGCACAAAGCTTCATCAAATTAAGAAGGTAGTGTAAGAAAACAATGGAAAGCAAACAAAGAAGACGTTAGCTTGGTCTCTATTGCTCCAGTGTCTGAGTGCACCATCATCTTCAGTATGTTTTCCTGCACAGAACCCTTGAGGTAAAAAAAGGGTCTTAACCCATTTTTTCTAGTTGCCTCTGCCATGGAGAAGCTGAAAAGGGCCTTTTTACAGTAAGATGAAAGCTCCTTAGAGCTAGCTTTAGACCAGCTATTAGCTCAGCTGCTGTGAACAGCAAAAGCTGCACAAAACTGGGCTGGAAACTGGATTTGTGTGGGCAGCTGAACCCTGAGAGCATGTCACGGTACCCTGCTGCTGCTCACTTAGAGACCGCTTGCAGGAGACCGGACTGACTTCAGTGTTGGCTCCCTGCTACTGCCAAGTCCCAGGGCAGAGCCACAGCAACAGCACTTCTTTCTGGAGCTTATTTGGCTGCTTTGCTGTCCAGGACTACAACAGGGAGCGCTGCAGGAAGGAGGATGATGATGAAACAGAAGTCTTCAGGACTAACCACAGGTTCTTCTGGCGGGGCCCATCAGCTGGTCAGGCAGAGAGTGGTCACCTCAGTGGTGGCAATGAGTTCTATGAGGGGATGTAAGGCCATGCCTACAGTGAGCTCAGGTAAAACCGAAGGTCCCGCTAGTGAAGTATTTTGTTTACAGCAGTAACAATTGGGGGATGCCTCAAGAACAAGGCTCCAACTTCTTCAGTTTACTGGATTTCGGTTCTGGGTACTTAGTAAGCTTGAGTTTGTTATTTGTTTTTTTTTTAACAGGGCTGTTTAGCCTCCTTTCGTGCTCATGTAAACTTTCAGCCTTCAAAGCATCCTTTTGCAATAAGTTCCTCAGGTTTATGACTTGTGGGATTTTTTTAGTGTGGGAAGGACATCCTGCTTTTATTGTTTAGAATACGGCTCCTATTTTCATTTTGTGAAGGACAAGTTGGGTTTTGGTGGGGAAGGAAGACAGGCATAATGGCATATTGAAACACATAGCCACGCTTTTCCTATTGGTGATGTCCTGGATCACGTCAATTCTCCTCCTCTACTGAACAATGAGCTTTTTTGTCTCAGTCCCATGCATCAGGGTCTTCGTTTCTTTTCTGAGAACTAAGGGGCTGGACCTTTGTACTGATTTGGGGGTTCTCCCAGGAACATCTTCTTCTCTAACTTCAGCATAACCTTTCCAAGGGTTTCAAATTTTTGAGTTGCTTAAGCCTCCAGGAATTTTGTGCTATTTAAGGATCCAGGTATAAATCAAACTGAATCTTAAACAAATATAGAGCCTATAAATGGTTTCTAATCCAAATATCCTTGTCTGTATGTTGATGGTACAAAAGAAAATGCACATATCTACACTAGACATTCAAAAATGTGGGCAATATGCTCTGGCCTCTTCTCCCTACAGGAGGTCTTTGAACTTCTGTCATACTCAGTTATGGAGTGCAGGATCTTTATACTGCTGCACATGGTTTCTTTTTTGCATCTCTAACTCTCCCTCTCACTCCTGCAAAAAGCTGATTACTTTTGGCTTTAACTCATTTTTGCCAGGTTACCTCCTTGCTGTGTAGTTTTCTATATCTTTTGTTAAGGGATTCACCTTCCTACCTTGTAGTCTTGCAACTAGCAGGCACTTTTCTTTGATGTGGTTTGGTGGTGTTGGTGTATTTTGTTGCCCAAGGGGTTGCTTCCATTTAAATGCAAGATTGTCACGGTTTAATGAATATTGTTGTTTATGGTCTCTCACCAGCCCTTGGAACTGCATTCTAAATGTAATTAAAAAGCCACAAAGAAAGCAAACATTGGAAATGTGTGGATTCTTGATTTTTAATCTGGCTATTACATATATTAAGTTGTCAATACTAAGCAATTTCTAGGTGGCAAATGAAAAAATTTCCCAGACCATTGCAAATGTTTAACTATTTATAAACTACAGTGAAGTGAAGATCCTATAGCAGATAGGAAAGATCACTGCAATCTGTGAGAAGGTCTTAAGGAAAGATTTTTGAACAAAGCTGCCATTGAACAGGGCCACAGCAGCCTGCAAAATTCCTCTTAAGTTGCCCGTTGGGGTCCAAGGCAGCCTTCAAGGCAGGGGCAGAAAGGAAAACTGCCCTGACAAACCAACCGTGAAACCTGCTCCAGCCAAACTCCAGATATCCTGGTACCTCACAGTATTTCCAGAAACATCAGCTCTGGANCTTTCCGTGAATCAGGAAGCCAGGTTTTGAAGACACCTTGCTCCATGTGACAATCTCTCATAACCATTCGCTAAGGGACAAGACCCAAAGGCTTCCTGCACCCACAGTTGGGAGAGTCCCTGATCATAAAAAGTTTGACTTTTTAACTGCTGTTATATTTTGACTGGCTTACCACTGATATGTAATAGAAGAAGAGATGAGGACTTTGTATTTCTCAGCAGGACACAATTGCTGCTGCAGTCCTCTTCTTCTCAGACTCTTTCTGTGTTTTCAGCCACCAAGTTGAATAAATGGGCCAGAAGGGACTCAGCCTCCTTCTCTTTTCCACCAATGGGCAGTGCAACCATCAGGGAACATAGGCACTTGGGGTTTTCTCCATAGTTCATTCATTGTGATACAATTTGTAGGCAATGTGAACACAGAATGTGTCTGTGAGATGGGTCCACCATAGACACGATCTAGCTAGGGAAGCATTGGCACAGGTTGGCTGTGATCTTAAAGTTGTTGCATCGAACACTTTTTAAAAAAATGAGTTGAAAAATGATCTTTCCCACCAGGATTATTATGTGCAATAGCTAAATATGAAACAGTTTGAAATACTTCCAAGAAGCAGAAGAATGAAAACATCTGTAACAATCACGTTGATCTGGAGAGCTAACACAGAATTCCTGCACTTTGACTGTAATGCTTGATCTTTGATGTTTTGTACGATAGTTAAAGAACGCTACCTCCTTCACCCCTTTAATCAGAAAATGTTTTTCTTCAGCAAGCTATGTGTTATAGTTGAGGGCTGCTAAAGAGCTATATGTCCTCTCAGCAAAATAGCTTGCTTTTTATTCTGAAAGAAGGTGCATAATTACATTAAGCCTGAAAGATGGAGTAGTTCAGAAAGTGAAATTAAAAAAAAAATTCATAGTTTGACACATCCCGTGTACAGATTATGAAAATTATTTCTATTTAGAGTTATTAATGATAATTCAGTCATACTAATTTGCTTATGTAATACAAGGCTAATGAGAGAAATTTCAAAATATGGCAATAATGAACAGTCCATAATTAATCAAAGTGTTATTTAAATCTGAACTTTGAAATAATTTTAATTATCACCTTTTAGGATAATGATATGGCAAAAGGGAGAGTGACTGCATTTTGCCATCTGTGAGAGATTTATGTTCCTGTGAATGCTTATGCAGAGTTATAAATACATCTGTGTGTAATTTTGGTACCGGAGCCTTGCTAACAACTGCAGTCAAAGGAGTTGCTTTATTTTCCCACTAAGAGGGCTCTGTGCTAGATGAGGAAATACAGGATGCTCAGCAAGAAAGAGCTTGAAAAAAGAAGTGAAATAGACAGTCATTATGCTAACAAAATGAAGAGTGTCTTAAAAAAATGATTCCTGTAGATTATGCGCATTTTAATTTCTATTTATAACCTCTCTACTTTGTAAAAGCAGCATTGCAAAGGGCATGGTTGTGCATGCAGAATATTGAATAAATACAAAAGTTCTCATAAGCTGTCCATGGTTTATGTTTTTTTTTTTTTATAAAAACTGCCACATGCAAACTCTAAGGCATCACCACTACTAAACTGAAAACCAGGGAGATAAGTCTGTCACACCTGCAGACTATCCACTAGGAACAGTTAGGTTCTTGCATAAGAGCAGTTGCACATCCAGAACACTTGCTGTCCCTGGATTAGACACCCACTAGCGGTGCAGGGCTTGCTCAAGAAGCCTGAAAACACATAGTTTGCAAATGTGATTGTTTGAAAATTTGCCACGCAGAGCTACAAATAGGCATCCCTTTCCAAACTGTCCTGTGTGTCAAGTATTTGCTGCAATATGCAATATCTAAAGATGTGTGCAAAATATTTTTTAACTTCAGGCTACTTACAAATTGTTGTGCCTGTAGTACAATGTAACACCAGATTCTAGTTCATTTATTCAGACTACAAGAGAGAGAGTTCAGGGGGGATCTGAATACAGCTTACAGAAACCCAAGCAGCAGCTTCAAAATAGAGGTTTTTAAACATCTGACCAAAGTACAAAAGCCCAAAGTGGAAGATGGTTGTATTCAGAATTGCATTTTTTAGTAGGTAACAACAGGGACAATGCGTGAAGGGTAACATGGTGATAATTTAAATCAACATGCTGTTCTAAAATATAAATTCTTGTTCAAGCACAAATACTAGACCTAAACCAACATTTAATACATAGTCTATGGCCTGTATTGTGCAGGGTGATGGAATACATGGCCATTGCAACACAGCTTAATTACTAGCTATTGCTCCAGTCAGTGATACTAACCACAAGCACCATATTCAGAGAGAGCTTTAGCCACTGAATTCAGTGGAGTGAGACCTGGATGCATCCCACTCGACAGAGTCCAGCGTCAGAGTGCTCTGTGGCCACGGTTTGTGAAGGGCATTTCTCCAAGAGCAACCACATATGCAATATACAGAACTAGCAAGGTATTGCTCTGCAGCGGTAACAGCTAGGAACCACCTACCGTCTCGTAGTATTCTAAAAACATGTTTTCCAAGCCACCTGGTGATGTTTTAATATGGTATAGCAAAAGAGATACTTTACAGGTACAGTTCATAATTGCCACATGCTGGCATGAATCTTTTGGCTTTTCTCAGGGGAATTCTATTTGTATAGCAATTCTGAGTAGTTTCTTTTTTTCCTCCTCAAGTGCAGGAAAAAGGCTAGTTCACATGAACAATGTTAGCAATGGGCCCTTCCTGTGAAATAAATCTTTCAGTTGACTGCTTCTACCACTATAGTCAGTTTTACACATTTTACTTTAATTATTAAGAAAAGACTAATTATTACTCTGCTCACACCCTAAATCTCTGCTTTAGGTAAAGGTTACCAAATTATATTAATATTCACTTTACAAATATTCTAGATGTTTCAAATCCAGTGGAATTTGAGGTTTCTTTTTTTTTCTTGTTATCCATCTGTCTAAAAAATAGTTCTTTATAGACCATTAAAGGTAGATTTCTGAGGGAATTTTTTTTTCATGTTATGTTAATGTCTGCTTTTACAAAAATTGCAGTTCCCCAAGGTACTAGTTTGCAAATATGTAATCATTTTAGGCTTTTGACATTGTTAATTTGATGAACACTTGCACATCAATTTTACATAAAATGTCTTATTTTGACTTAGCTGATCTCTAAACTGTTTCTTGAGAAATTTCATGGCATTTGTGAACAGTGGCGAGGCTGGATTGTAGCTGATAGTGAAGTGCAATGACTTTGTTCTGTCATGAATTGAGACACATGTATGTAGCGCTTGATGTGTAAAATGTGGTTTTTAAGCATTCTGGTACTTAAGCATTTCTACCGCAGGTAAACCATCTTCAGCTCTTCTTGGGATTGATTATTAATTACTTTATGGGACAAAGTCACAGCGTTATTAATGGGAGACTGCATGGGTTAACTCTGGAGGATTCAGCAATAAAAGAGGATTGCACTTCACATGTTGGTTCTTATGCAGATCTGGAGAATCAGTGAATTTTTCTGTGCTGCAGTAAATGAGAACAACTAAATTGCTACATGGGGAGTGCTTACTGATGATACCAGTTTTCTTTTCCCTCCACTACAGTCTTGCTTCTTTGCCAACCAGATTTTTATTACAGATATCAGGGTCTCCCTGCTGGATTGTGTCTTTAGATTGCAGTATTTGTTTAATCAAACCCTTGTGTCTAAATAGATTTATGTGCTGATTAAAGAGACAACCCCTTTGATTACTTTCTGTTGTTGCAGGGGGAGGCATACAAAAAATATGACTACACAGTGTTGTGGATAATATGGACAGAGGAGACACATGCTTGCTTTTGAATGCAATTTTTTTCTTTTTCAGCTGTCCTTTAGTGTTCAGTGCAAGTTCTGTTTTCTGTTGTGCATCCCTTTTGCTTTCTCCTATTCCTTTTTTCCCTTCAAAACCTGAAAGCCACAGTGGTCCGTCCTCCTGTACCAGGCTGTAGCTCGTACGTGAGATATGATCATGGGCAGAAATAAGCTCACTCTCTCTGCCTTCGGATCTGGTTCTCAGTTGGGAGCAATAGGGATACATTAGCTGGATGCAGAATCTAAGCTAATAGCCTCAGTTTGGAGTTGATTTGCAGCTGGCTGAATGGAAGAACAGGCAGAACTGGCCTGCGTCTCCCTGTAAGAGGCATGTAAGATGATTCTTGCATCAAGATTCGTTCCTCCTTGATAAGTTAAAGCCTATCTTTTAGAAAGATGTCCAGGCTAGATTAAAAAAAAACCCAAAACACAACAATCCAAATCTCTACGTAATGGAGAATTGCTGGCTGTTTTCTAGTTTTATACTTTTTATATCTGCAATTATACACAGAGCAGGATCCTGCTGAAGTCAAAGAATGCAAGTTAGAGCCGTGGAGCACAAATGAAATCCAAGTGGAATGTGCAAACAGAAAACTTGCTGCTTCTGTGTGTTTCTCCTACCTGCTGAAACCTGTGATCCCCTCATTAGCTTCTGGTAAATTCATTGCCTTTAAACAATATCATAGGCTATTACTTTGTATATAGAATCTTTTTTTTTAAGGTGGAGTTATGGCAAGTCAGTTCAGAATAGCTGAGATGCACATGGAGTGTAATGAAAAACTTTCCTTTTTCCTAACCTCTCCCAGATCTGGTAGTCAAGGTGTGATATTTCATAAGTGCCATTGTAAACATATATAAATAGTTCAAAAAGAAGAAAAAAACCTCTTTGAGAGAGTGTCACAATGACAAATGCTCAGTATGACAAATACCAAACCTCTAGAAAATTAATATAATTAGAAAATCACTGACTTTTTGGTTTGCATAAGTCCTCTATCATTTGCCCTAACACTGCATTCATTCTGTATTGTATGATAACAAGGTGCCAGATCATAAGTCTATTCCTACAACACTTATAGCCTTAGGCCTTTCACAGTCATCTTTTGTGGACTCTGCTGTATTAAGTCTAGAATAATTACTACTGAGTTGGACTGACCGTTGGTTTCGTTAGCTCCAGTAAAACTACAAAAAATAGTTAGAAAATAGGGCTGAACTAGTCTATTCCCTGGCCCCAACGCACAAACACCTACACCTATCCTGATTTACACAGGTTGCTTTTCTAACCTCTTATTAAAAACCTTTACTTCTTGGTATGTCACAACCTCCCTAAGTGTTGCTTTTCACTATTGCTGCTATGAGAACAGTGTTTCCTCATACGTAAATTAATTTTCCCTTGTTGCAATTAAAGTCAGAATGATATGGAAAGTAGCATGAGTTGAAAATTCTCTGTTGAAATTGTGTTTTGACAGATTAGGTTTCTAACAAAATAATTTTTATTTTTCGTATTAATTGCTTACTTTTCACGTTCATTAAAAAATTATAATAATAAAAAAGGAGTGGAAAACAGTGAATTATGAACTATTTTGATTTGGAGAGACTTCCAGCATCCTGTGAGAGTTTTAGGTCAGTCTTTCCCTAATCCTTTATCTTGTATGGGACAGGCTTCTCTGGCATATAATATTTCCACATTTCTGGGTAACTAACACGCTGTTTCTAGCCGTTTTACCCCTGCAAACCCTTTCATTTAATTATCCAGGGATACTGGAACCCATATAGAAACACAGGACCAAAGGAAACCACTTATGTCAAGTTCACTCCCTTGCAGTAACAGGAAATCAAGCAGGAGAGTACATCAGGAAGTCACATGTCAATTTATTCTCTTTCTTCTTAGATCACAAACCACTTGACATTCCTCAAACAGAGAGGGGATTTTACTTTTATGACTGAAAACATGACCACTGAAAAACCTATGATGGAAAAGAGCAGAGAGCTCAAGGGACACGGTCAGCATGCTAGCACTAGCACACAGCCAGTAAAATGACGGTCCCAGAAAGTGGTTTATGCTCCAGGCTGTCAAAAAACAGGCAGTTAAACCAACCACCCAACCCAGCAGCCATCCTCCATCCAACCTGGAGAAGTTAGATGTCTCATGACATTTGATGTTATCTCTCTGTGTGTGGGCAAGCTGAGCACACACACAAGTGCTTTCTCAATACTCCTAGGAGCACTAGAACGTCACAGAATCACAGAGTGGTTCAGGTTGGAGGGGACCTCTGAAGGTCATCTGCTCCAACCGCCCTGCTCAAGCAGGGACACCTACACCCACTTGCCCAGCACCATGTCCAAAGGGCTTCTGAGCATCTCCAAGGTTGGAGACTCCACAGCCTCCCTGGGCAACCTGTGCCGGTGCTCGGTCACCCTCACAGTGTTTGGAGGGAACCTCCTGTGTTTCAGTGTGTGCCCATTGCCTCTGGTCCTGTCACTGGGCACCAATGGAAAGAGCCTGGCTCCATCCATCCCCTTTGCACCCTCCCTTCAGGTATTTATATACATTGAAGAGATCCCCCTGAGCCTTCTCTTCTCCAGGCTGAACAGACCCAGGTTTCTCCCCCTTTCCCATAGGAGAGATACTTCCATCCCTTCATCATCTTCCTGGCCCTTTCTTGGACTCTTTCCAGTATGTCCATGTCTCTCTTGTAATGAGGAGCCCAGAACTGGTCCCAGAACTCTAATTATGCCCTCACCAGAGCTGAGCAGAGGGGAATGATCATCTCCCTCGACCTGCTGGCAACGCTCCTGCTAATGCAGCCCAGGACACCACTGGCCTTCTTTGGGGCAAGGACACATTGCTGGCTCACATTCGGGTTGGTACCACCAGGATCCTCAGGGCTTTTTCTGCAAAGCTGCTCTCCAACTGGTCATCCCCCAGCATGTATTGGTGCCTGGGGTTGTTCCTCCTCAGGTGCAGGACTTGGCACTTCCCCTTGTTGAACCGTGTGAGGTTCATGTCAGCCTGTTTGTTCAGCCTGTTGAGGTCCCTCTGGATGGCAGCATGACCCTCGGTGATCCCAAGAGGCTCATAGCCCTGCACAGATTTCTAACTCAGCATGTTTATTCCCCATACTGTGTGCAATACTATAGAGGCACTTCAGAGGGGCATCCCAGCATGTTGTCTTCCTAGAAAGGCTTTTGTAATCTTCCTGTTATTGTTTTACAGATGTATTGTTCAGATAATTTGACATTGCGTAGCTGTCATTTAAAATTATGGGCCTTTGGATTTCACCAGCATCAACCACTCCTGCTTTTTTCTTGCATCTAAGCCACCTGAGCTGGAGGAATGACCGTGCATTTCTGGTTTAGTGACACATCCCAAGGCATCTGAATATTATTCACTAAGAAATCGTATTCCAGCATGGAACACAGTACTGTGTGCTAAACTGAGGAGCAATCTGATATGACTGTACCAGATTTCAGTAATGTGAAAATGATCACTTTTTTCCCTGCTTGTAGAAAGCCTATTAGGAGATTAGAGCTACTGCAGAAGCAAGAACAGCAAATAACTTCTGTTATGTTCTATATTTATAGCAGAATTTCAGTTCAAGAGGTAATTTGGGATATACATCTCCTGCAAAAAAGCCCAAGACAGTGTTAGCTGATGTGAAATCTTAACCCTACAAGTAGAACTACTGTTTCTGTAAGCTGTGGGAAAATAATCAGTGAAGTGAAATCTATATAGGACAAAACAACAAATTATGCCATCAAAACACTCCGATTTATAATGCACTGTGATTCATCACAGCAGCTTATTTTTCTTCTTTCATGCAGAATTGCTCAGCTGAGTCCCCCTACTTCCAAATCTAAATACACGTGCACACCCACACCCAAAGTGATATATCATTACTAAATCAGTTTTCTGTAGTCTCACTAAAGGCTCATGCTTACACCCTTAAAATCCAAGGAAATTTTCCTAACATCACTCACAGCAATACGTGCTGTATAACAGTAACCCTGCTAGAACAGGTAAAGTTATACTTGCTGAATAGCAGTAGTAAAAAAGAAAAAAAAAGTGTTTATATGCAGTCAATATTACTTGAAAAGAAATATTTTTAAAGGTACAGATTGTGAGTAGACAACTAGCTAACATTTGTGCCTATGAACCAACAAATTAAACAACAAATAACATATTCAACTTTGTGCTTTGAAAGAAGAAGAAACTTTGGAATGTAAAAACAAAAGATGAAATAAAATGCTCGTACACTTTAGCTGTATGTGGGAGAATATTGCTTCTGACTACTAGTGCATGAATTATGTAGAGCGACCTTCAATCAAAACTAATTCACTTTTTCTGTACCTTGTAGTGGTTATCATGGGGAAGGCAAAGGCAGAAGCTCGATATAACAGAACTGGAGAAAAAAAGATGCTCTCATTGGATTACTTGCTTTTTTACATTGTGACACACCAGATACTGGCCAGCTGGCCGATACAGAAGGAAACTAGTTCTGTGCCAGCCATATGTGGGTGTTTGCATATGCAAGATTGTATTGCTCATGCTATATATGCTTCAGCAGCACAAATGACTCCTATGCTTCATGAGGGGTTTCACACATTTTTTTTCCATTGGACTACATTTTGCAATAACAATTTTGTAGCAAAAGTGGCACACACAAGAAAAGAAATAAGACAGCAGAATCCAGTGCAGTGGCTATAAAACTTCTTGATGTTTTTCAGTTCTTTTTAGCTCCTATTTTGCTTTTTTTCTTTGACATGACAGTGAATACTGATTTTTTGCAGTGATGACAGTCATTGCATTTTGTTTGGGCTGGGTGATATTCTTTTTTCTCAACAGCCCTGAGTTGGAAGGACAATGTCTTCCTTGCATAGCAAGATATTTTTAATCTGACACCAAACATAAAGGAACCATTACTAATGTTAATGAATACTTGTTTAATTCTTCCTCTGTGGTGCAGGCTGATAGCTCTACGCAAACATAGCCCTGTAATCCCGGAAGACTTGGAAGATGACCAGTGGGTGTGCAGGAGGTCTGAATTTAGATTCATCTCAGGGAATTAACAATTTATTCATTGATGAAAGAGAAATTTTGCCATCCAAATAAAGATGAACGCTATAGGAAAGTAAATGAGTGACCCCTCTAACAGTCTTTGGACTTTCTTTTGTTAAAAACTTTAGTTTCATAGAGCACTTGTATGCTGGTAATTATGGCACATACTCCATATAAGACATATTAAAATGTCTTAGAATTTTGCAAAAATTGTTTTGCTGCCCTGGAATGAGAGGTGAAATAGCACAAATACCCCATTTTCTTCAGTGACGCAAGTTGTGTTGAAGCAAGGCTCTTGACCTCAAAAATAAAAGCAGATTTATATTTCCTAAGAATTTATTTAAAGCATTTCAGTTTTTGTCTGTGGGATGTTACAATTCATGAACATCTGAAAGGTGTGAAAATGCACTTAACGAATACTGTGTGCAACTGGCATTATGTAAGAGTACTAGATTAATCTGCCTTTTATGAATAATAATAGCACATCATTTAGACATTAGGAGAGCTGTGGCATTCACTGCAGGTGTGAAATATATAAACCTCACTCAGTACTTTTACTCTCATATAATTGTTTTACTTGTTTATGGTGATTTCATATTATTATTGTTATTATTACTAATTATTACATTGATTATTCTGACTGAGGAATTTAATCTGAATTATTGATCTTAAGGCTTCCATTTTAAATATTGCTAACACTGTCAAGATAGAACCAGCTTGGTAAACTGGTGACTCAGTTGGAATTATTTCCTGCAGGATGAGACACTCTTCTTGAGCTACAGGCCACAAAACGGAGTAAAACATGACTTGGCTTATTCCAGTTTTCAGTGACATGAGAAATATTGCCTTCAGAGATTAATTCTTCAAGGATCAGTGTGTTTGAATGAACATCATAGCTCCCTTTTTTCATAGGGCTTACCTTCTCTAACATCTACTCTTAGCTAACTGAGAGGGATTTTTTTTGGATGATCTGTTTTAGTCACAAGATTTCTAATAAAAATTGTTTCGACTGAGTAATATTTAATCTCTTCCTCACTTTTCTGGAATTGGCAAGTGCTGCAAAAAAGAGGCATGGTAGTCTTCTAATTATTAACACTTGCACAGTTGATAATATGCCCCTTGGTATAACTCCTCTTTCAAAACCACTTATTTAAGGCTGGGTAAATACTTGTCTGGAGGAATTTATCTCTTCCTGTTTAGAGAAGAACTAGGTTAGTTACTTAGACTAGATCTCTAATTTAAGCCCTACCCCAGCTGATCACAAGATGTATAGTTGAACTGATTGACATATTAATGTAAAGGGTTTTCAATTATTACAATTATTAATTCTAAAAACATAAGGTAGATTCAAAATTTAAAATGGGATTGAAAGCAGAAACATTAACAGTTTACTGTCTGGTTTAATACAAAATTAGATTAGATTCTTTTAATTCACTGATACACAATGTTTCTATGTGAAGTTGTCAGACTAATGAAGACATGAATAAAATTGTTGAAAATACACCTTTCAATAAATGCCAAGATGGTATAAATGGGTTAAGATAACAACTACTGTGAAAAATAACTTGGATGCTCCTAGGATGGGATGAATTGTCTGTAGGATTAATTTTCCTGTTCCATTCATATGGAGTCCATGAGCGGATCATGTCTGTCTGATTTATTTCTAGTTTGAAACCATACTTTATATGCTCCAGGATCTTCACTCCCTAGGTCTTTGCCACTGTCAACAATACAGTTCTTGTTATTGGACCTGAACAAGGGGTGATGGTTTTTCTTGTATGCCTTCTTCTGTGTAATGAGCTCAAGCTGCATTTCTGTTCCCTGTGACTAGACTTAATAATTTCCTTTCTGTGCAGTCAACCAAACACTCTCACTCTTAATTATCAGGTCTCAAGGCCTTATTATTTTCATTAACTTTCTGACTCCAACTTTCATCAACATCAAGCACATCTTTCTTTTGCATTGTTTCTGCCAGTTTATTTCTGTCCTACTGCTGCTGCCAGCAAAAGTTTGCAAAATTTCCCATGTTTTTTAGCAGGAATAGTGCAGTGCAAAGTTAGCTTGAAAGGAGTGCTGATCCCAGAAGATGGAAATAAATTGAAAACCTAGAAATTTTGAGAGGTAGAACAAGGGCACTGTTTCTGTGCATGCATTTGAATAAGCATAGAGTGTTTTATAGTATGTCCTAAAATACTGCAGAGATGCAAGTGAAGGCTGAAAAGTGTTCACTTAAAAAAAAAAATCCAAACATACATAACATTTTAACTCAGGCATGCAACAACACTGTTGGGTGACATTATAATGATTTTTCTATTCATTCAGAAATGGCTGCTGCAAATACTCAGTAATTGAGTTTGGAATAAAATTCAGAATAACAATTGCCTGCTGCATTCTCTTATGAAGGAAAACAATTAAGAGATTCGTAACATGCTTTCTCATGAAAAATAGCTTTTCAGAGAAACATATTTACTGGGAAAATAAAAATATTTTCAAGATTTCAAGTTTTTCTTTCTTTCTTGTTCCTGCTTTCTCTCTTTCTTTTCTTTTTTTCCATTGGAAATGGCTGCAAGAACTGTGTAAAATGGTGTTTAGGCAAGAGTAGGTTAAAACTATCGTTTAAACCAATGAATGAAAAAATCAGTCTGGTGCTCTTCCACCAGCTTTTAAATGGACAAACTTTGTGGGAATTTATGAATGAAATAAAAACATTTTAAAATTCCTCTTTAAAAAAGGAGAATGCAGCCTAAATCCATTAGCCAGTGCAGCTGTGTGGGACAGATCTCTGGCCTTGCCCTGTCTTGCTTTGTCCCCAACCCCATGGATTCGATAATGCTACCCAGGAGGATTCATTCAACTGTTGGCAGTTCCTACTTTTCAGACTATGTCTAAAAACAACGTTCCAGGGCCATAAAAAGAAATCTGAGGAAGATCCCAACATAGAAGCCTGGAACTGGGTAGCCAGTGCCTTTGTAGCCACATCAGTCTTTCCCTGGAGAGACTGACTGTCTACTACAGGGAGTCCAGTTGTCTTCAGAGATTTTTGGATCAGGCATAAGGGTACAAAGATTATGACCACACATGATCTTTACATAATATCATAGTGTGTAGAAAAGCTTCCTGAACTCTTTTGTTTCCACCTTATCCTTTCAAATTGAAATAGGCAGAATGTAAACACTGGTTTCATTTTTTTTTCATTTAAATTAATGTACTGTTTTCCTTTTTGTTCATTGGTTAAAATGTTAAATAAAACTCGGTTTATCCACAGCCACTGAAGCATTTCCAGCTAAATGATTCACTGAAGAATCAGTATGTTTGCAGTTCCAAACTGGCATTCAGTCCATTTGTCAGACTTCATAGAAGAGCCATTTAAAAATAATTTTTGTAGATAGATAGGATCAGTCAATGTATTTCATATCTTACTGGTTTTGAGATACTGTGCGCCAAGCTCAGTCATCAGCACTGCTGATAAAATGGGGAAAACCTAGTAGTTGTGTTTGGTGAAGTTTTCACTGTTTATACTACTTCATATACGAACAGTTTGCCCTGTCAATTATATAACTTTTAGCCTTTGTTTCTAGAAATGCACACCCAACAGCGGTAAAGATTTTCCATTATTGTTTCTTTTTAATGAACATGATCTCGTTATCACTTTGATGTTTATGCATATTTTCCAGTTACGTGTCTGTCGTGGTTTAACCCCAGCCAGCAACTAAACACCACAAAGCTGCTTCCTCTCCTCCATGGTGGATAGCGGGGAAAACCAGAAAAGTAAAAGTGAGAAAACTCGTGGGTTGAGGTAAAGACACTTTAAAGACAGGTAAAGCAAAAGCCACGCATGCAAGCAAAGCAAAACGAGGGATTCCTTCACCACTTCCCATGGGCAGGCAGGTTGTTCAGCCATCTCCAGGAAAGCAGGGCTCCAGCACACCTAAGGGTGACTTGGGAAGACAAACACCATCACTCTGAACATTCCCCTTCCTCCTTCTTCCCCCAGCTTTGTATGCTGAGAATGATGTCATATGGTCTGGAATATCCCTTTGGTCAGTTGGTGTCAGCTGTCCCAGCTGTGTCCCCTCCCAACTCCTTGTGGCCCCCCAGCCTCCTCACTGGTAGGGTGGGGTGAGAAGCAGAAAACCCTTGGCTCTGGGTAAGCACTGCTCAGCAGTAACAAAAACATCTCTGTGTTATCCACACTGTTCTCAGCACCTCTCCTCGTTGGCTCCTCCATCACTTGGAGAAGGAAGTTGTCATCAACACATTCCAGGAACCTCCCGGATTGCTTATGCCCTGCTGTGTTGTCCCTCCAACAGATATTGGGGTGGCTGAAGTCCCCCATGAGGACCAGGACTTGTGAATGTGAGGCTGCTCCTGTCTGTCTATAGAGGGCCTCATACACTCGGTCTTCCCGGTCGGGTGGCCGGTAGCAAACTCCCACTACAATGTCACCTGTCCCTGCCCTTGCTTTAATCCTGACCCATAAGCTGTTGGTCAACTCCTCATCCATCCCCATGTGGAGTTCCATGCACACCAGCTGGTCATTTATATAGAGGGTGACACCCCCTCCTTATCCCTCCTGCCTGTCCCTCCTAAAGAGCCTGTATTGTTCCATTTGTCATAGGAGCCATCCCACCACATCTCCATGATGCCAATAAGATCATAGCCCTGCCAGCGTGTGCCCCTCTAACTCCTCTTGCTTATTCCCCATGCTATGTGTGTTTGCATAGAGGCATATAAGTTGGGCCCCCCATGAAGCTGATTTACTGGCTGGAATTCTGAATCCTTCTCCCATTTCTCTGAAAACATTTGTCAAATATTAACTAATCTGTTTTGCATAGCTTTTTTTCTAGTTCCAGCTTAAGTTTCATTTAAAAAATGACATAAAGCTTAAGCTTTATTTCAGCCTAAGTCTTTATGTCTGTACAGTATTGGAATATTTTAATGAAGTCTGAAATGCAATGCTTTTTCATTGCATTTCAAGCAACCATGCATTCTGATTTTCCTTTTAATGTTAACGACTCACCAAATTATCCTGTTTTTTCTCATTAAGGATGTTACAAATGCACAGTATTGCACAGTAAGATTTTCACAAGGATTAAACGTAACCTTTCTGACTGACTCAAACTTTCTATTTTATTCTTATAGCTTGCAGTTCCCCAGGGTGGTTGGAAACCCTGAAAATGCACAATAGGGCATGCAACTGTTTATTCAGTGTTTGTCCAAAGAGTGGCAGGTAGCCCAGGAAACTCCTATGACTAATGGTATTATTAATAAAAATTCAATATCTCAGGAAGGATTTGCTGTCCTATGAGAAAGTGATAAGAAAATTAGCCTTTTAAATCAAACACTGTGCACGAATGGGTTGTGCTGGTATTGTAGACCTGTTGTATCCTATGCTGCCACTGGAAAGTCCAAGCAGAAGGCAGTGGGAAGGAGTCCCTCTTGCCCTGAGTAAAGTCTCCTGCAATGACAAGAACTGCTTCATTTTCCCAAAAATGTTGGTGTATGTGTCAGCAGAACCTTTCCTTGTAACCATCAGATAACTGCAAAAAACCAGGGATGAGCTGCATTTCCAGAACCTCTTTTGTCTAAGAAAAGTAAAATTAAAAAATTTTAAAAGTATGCAAAATTCTGCATATGCTCAATCTTTTGATAACTGGGATGATTTTATACAATTACTTATTCTTGGTCTAACTATGTCTGGAGACCTCTAACGTGGTACGAGGTGGAGCAGTAGAGGAGGACAGAGTCAGGGGAGTTGTCATTGCAGGGCGGCTGCTGTGAGGAGAGGCTGGGCCTGCCCTGCACCGGACACAGCCGGTTCAGGCCGGCTGACCACAGCCCCTGTCCTTCACCCCCCTGCACTGTGCCGGGGGGGGGGGGAGGGGTACAGGAGTTAGGAACAAAGGATATAGGATTTAGACATTGATTGATTTGAACCCTAAAATACGTTACAGGTTGAATCCCCATTCTGGACTTATCACATGGTGTAAACGAAGATCATCCTCGAAGCCTTCCCCAAGTCCATCAGCCTGTGTCTACGTTGGCAAATTAAGTAGGTGTACAACTGTTCTCTGGTTCTAACAGGAATTGACTTTGAATGAGCTGCAATTAATTAATGCTATTAATTAAGCTCCTTAACCCTGCAAACCATGGTGGGTGACTGGCAATTGTTTGTGACCTCTGCTGTCTCACAAACCATGCCTGGGAATGATTTGGAAAAGTGCATACTTACACAGTCCAAAGTGTGTCAGAGACTGTAATAATAATTAAGACATAGATGACTCAGCTGCAGCGGCTGAAATGGTTTCTTGCCCTCCTTTACTTACACATATAGAAGTAATTTTGCACTTTGTAATTTTATTACTTCTATTTTATAGAAGTAATTTAAAGGCAGTTACTGCCCTGACACTCCTGTTTAAGCTCTTTCTAGAGCACTGTGTATTTGCATGTCTGCTTCTGGTAAAGGCCCAGAATCCATGAATCTTCCCAGGTCTTTGAAATTTAAGTGTCAGGTTTCAGGACCCCTCTCTCAGTTTTGAGGACTCTAATTATGGCACTCTTGATTCTTCAGTTCTTGTCATCTGAGCAGCAGTGTAGGTTTTTTGTACGTAACATCAGTCTTAAGGTAGCAGCACACAGTGAACAATCTTCATCTTCTTTTTGACAGGATTAATTTTACACCTCACGTATTTATTCCAAATAAATTACATTTTTCTCTGTGTGTAAATGCACGTTACTGACTTCTCAGGGGGTGTTTTATGAAAAGCCTACTTCTGTTGCTAAAAGCACTCCTGTTTACAATCCCTCATCTGTGTTAATTGCAGTCAAATAAGAAAACTGCTAGGAATTGAATGTCTCATTATGTGGGGGGTATTTAAGTTGCAGTATGGCATAGAATGCAGTTCTGCCTATAAAAAAAAATTATGAATGTAAAAAGGTGAAATGTATGTTAATAATAACAATTATACTCAGTATGCATCTTAGCTGAAAGTAGAGTTTTTGTTTTGAAGCTACTAGTCCTAAGGCTGCTTCCATGGGCTTCTGTCCTCTCCCCAGATTAATCTTTGATGCAATATTTCATTTTAACAGGGAAAGTCTTCTATATGATAATTTTCAATTCAGTAGGTACTAACTGTATCAACTGTATTTTGGACAAACCTAAACCTTTAAAGATTTCAGTTTTGAAATCTACGGCTAAAATCAGCTAAAAGGAAGTGCAATGAGTGTGATACAACAGACATGTCAAAAGGATTTAGCTTTGACACAGAAACTGGAGGTCTTGGGTTAAAGTCCTCTGCAGCAACCTGAATGTCCTGGTGACAGAAGTAGGAAAGGAATTTTGGAGATACAGGTTTTCAACAGATCTCAGAGTTCCTTTGACATGGAAGATTTTCCTTTCCCTCTCTTCTCATTTTCCTTTCAGTGAGAACTGAATCCAAACCTGCTAGATGGACATCAGAAGGAGTTCTGCAATTGTGTTCAGTGGAACACAATCTTTTAAAGTTTGGTCAGCTCCTTGGAGACAGAGATCTGTATGGTGACAAGATGCCTAGACCCTGAATGGGAACTGAGTATTTTCTTGGCTGCCTTTTTAAAGCGGTACCGGAGTTATGTTACTGCTGTAATCTTCCCCAATGTAAAGCACTGTGTACTTCCTAGTCTCCATAATCTAGTCCTGTCTAGTGAGTGACATTTTATATTCTGATAGGAATTGTTTGGTGGATGACAAGTGGAATATTCTATGTTGAAGTGTTGTGAAGTAAAAATGTAGATGAAAGACATATACTTAGGCTTATGTCTCTTTTTTTTGTTGTTTGCTACTTACAATAAAGGGTGCACTTTTAGGAAAATAGGAATTGTCTTTTAAGTCAGACTGATCTGTTTTATTCCATCCATGACAGGGGCCAATCCTAATGATCTCAGCATAAGACACAAAAGTCTTCTCCAAATGTCCAATTATATGAATTCTTGCTCCCAAGAGGGTTTGTCACTAGCTTTGAAAAGGTAGCAATTTTTGCTTGCTTTCTGACATAGGAGAAGAATTAAGAAGAGGTGAAGGGAGGCAGGGTTTCAAAACATGACCAATAACTCTTAAACTCAGATTTTTAATCAGTTTCAGTGGGAAGTTGAATCAAACCTGTGAACTCTACACTATTTCACATTCTTATTTTGCTTCTATGTGTCTAATTTTCTCATGTTTAACTAAACTGCACAGTGCACAAAAATATATCCATCTATTGAATATTTTTCCTGGTTCTCTATTAAGTGGAGAAAGCTCTGACTTACCTTTCTGATTCTACTGCTTATTCTGTATAACTTTATCATTGCTTCCTTGTATGTCTCCTCTGTAATCTAAACAATACTAAGCTTTTTTATTACATACTACACAGAAATCCTGCCAGTCTATTTTTCTCTGGTAGAAATGGCCTGAATATTAGATGAACTATTTTCCTTTTGAAGAACTGACTTTGTACTTCAGGATAACTTCAGAGGTCAGACACTCTCCTGACACTGCAAAATGCCATTAGGTAAAAATGATCGAGGTTATATAGCATCACCTTTTTAGATAACGCATGTATTGTGCCACTTCTTGAATCTGTACCAGACAAGCACAAATTTCAGTTTTAACAGAAAAATAGAGATGCAGGGAGATGGGTGGAGGAGCAAAATAAGCTGTGTACAGAACACTAACAGGAAACTCATATAGGTGAAACCTAAAGTATTTAAAAGGCAAGTGAGCTTTTTTATTTTTAGCCTTCTGAAACTTGTTAATAAAGAATATGCCAAAGATGACAGAAACCCTTTACAGCTGAAATTTCTAACAGTTTAATTTCCAAGGAAACACAGTGGGCCAAATCCTTTAACTGAGCTGAGGAAGGCAATAAATAAACCAGCTTGTGGAAATAGAATTTGAGAGCACATGTTCAGAAAAATAAAGCAAGGAAATACCTGACAGCTGCTTACAAAGTCATAAATGCCTAAAGCTTTGTGCAGAGTTTCCAAGGTATCTACAATTGTGTTATTGGACTTGTTGAACTTGTAGAGCATCCTTAGTAGGGCTTCTTCAAACTGAGCTAACTGGTTTGGCATCTCTCTTTGCCTGATTCTTTCAACCTGAGAAGTAAGGTCACTTGACTGAGGCCAGAGAGTCTTTGGATTATTTCTGTTTTCTCACTGAAATTGTCCAAGGTAAAAGATATGCATTATCTGTGTGAGAATATGGCATCTTGACTTGCTGATTCAGACTCTAGCTTTAATGTCTAGTTTCACAAGTGCCTGCCTGAACAATGAGGTGAGTAGATCATGCAAGAAACAGCAGAAACTGGCTTGCTTTTGACATTGACATTGGGGGTGTTGGTTGATGAGAAACTCAACATGACCCAGCAAGGTATGCTCACAGCCCAGAAAGCCAACTGTATCCTGGGCTGCACCAAAAGAAGTGTGGCCAGCAGGTCAAGGGAGGTGATGCTCCCCCTCTACTCTGCTCTCGTGAGACCCTAACTGCAGTACTGCATTCAACTCTGGGGCCCCCAACATAAGAAGGACATGAACTTGTTGGAGTGAGTCCAGAGGAGGGCCACAAAGGTGATCAGAGGGCTGGACCACCTCTCCTATGAAGACAAGCTGAGAGAGTTGGGGTTGTTCAGCCTGGAGAAGAGAAGGCTCTGGGGAGACCTCATAGCAGCCTTCCAGGACCTAAAGGACGCCTACAGGAAAGATGGGGAGGGACTTTTAACAAGGGCATGTAGTGATAGGACAAAGGTTAGTGGCTTTAAACTGGAAGAGGGCAGATTTAGATTACATGTAAGGAAGAAGTTCTTCACTGTGAGGGTGGTGAGGCACTGGAACAGGTTGCCCGGAGAGGCTGTGGATGCCCCATCCCTGGAAGTGTTCAAGGCCAGGTTGGATGGGGCTTTGAGCAACCTGGTCTAGTGGAAGGTGTCCCTGCCCATGGCAGGGGGTTGGAACTAGGTGATCTTTAAGGTCCCTTCCAACCCAAACCATTCTATGATATCCTATGGGCACAGCTTGGTGGTGTAGAGCACTGGTATTCTTAATACATTACTGCCTTTTATGCAATGTACAGGGAACTTCAGCTGCTAATGGTGCTGCCTAGTGGCTGGGCACGACCCTCCTACCTGCTGCCGGTGTGCTCCCTTCACTGAATGCTGGCCGTGATGTGAGCAGAGAAAGCAGAGAACTGGTCTTTACCAGTCTTTAATCACTGTGATAAAATATGCTGAAAGCAGTCAGCACAGTGACCAAGTAGGTAGAAGACAGGATAAAGAGAGGAGAGTATGGTTCCTTGCTGACCAAAACCCTTGCTGGTTCAATTGTCAGACTGCTCGGACAATTCTTTACTCTCTTCAGGAGAATATTTATTTGAATTTAAAACTTCCTTTATGATGCTTACCATCCTATTGGCACTGCTTTCTACTCCTGTGCTGCCTTCCTTGTGTATTTCATTGCTACAAGGTATTGAAGAAATGAATGAATTCAGAAATCTTTTTCTAATTATTTTATCATGTTACAACACTTTTGGCTAAGAGAGCATAATTTAGGTACTCTAGATTTTGAGGGAATTATTTTGGAAGAGCTAGAAAGTCTGCATGCAACAAAATAATTGTTTCAGTGTAAGGGAAAATACATACTGATTTTGATAATGCCTTTTTTTTTTTTTTCCATTCTTTACTGATATCACTTTCTCATCACTTTTGTGGCTGTTATTATCAGTTCATCCACTTGCACTGCCATTGTGCTAGCCACTAACTTAACCCCAAATCAGGAAGCCCATCCCTCTACATTTATTAATTCACCTATAGAATAACATAATAGATGCTTCCATCTGCATATCTGGTCTTTCATGTAATCCTGCAGGATATGAAGAAGCTGGCAGCATGGAGTTCATAATGTGATGCCTTTCCTAGCATATCTGTCCTGCTACTGGGCAGATCTATGAGGCAGATTTATTTTCATACTCACCTGTCAAGCACCACCAGTAAAGTTAATTCTTCAGAAGTATAATTCATTCAGTGTAGCCTCTGTTGGCAAGTTTTGATCTTGCTGCCTTTCACCTCATGCCAAGACATTATATCATTGCAGTTTTGAATCACAAATGCCTTGCAGCTTTGCAGGCTGTGTAGAGTATTAGAAATGACTATCCTGATTTGCATGCAAGGATGGCAAGGTAGGAGAGGGAGTCTGTTCCTTGCAGATACAGCTTGCTTTTAACAGCAGAGGCTGCTTCCCTGTCACTCCTCCACTTCATAGGTCAAAAGCTGCATTAACGTGCACTACAATGAATCATTTGGAGCTAAATGGATTTATCCAGGTGTAGAGCAGAATTTGACTCGGTGCTCTTACCGTGTGTGTGTGCTCCTACTGTAGGGAAAAGGCACCCAGGTAGACATTAAGATTTACTGCCACTAATTTTAGAGCTCATTTTGAAAGTTTGGCCTATATACTACATTTATAACTGTTAAATCACAAACTTCAAAAGTATCAGCTCCTTGCTATGAATATTTTAAAGAAATTGAGTAACTACACTATTTTATGCAGTTCCTAATGCCAACTTAATTAAGTCTTAAAAGAATTTAGCGAGCTTAACCAGTCCCTCCGAGGCCAAAACCCAGATTGTTTAAGCATAGAAATTTTCCTGAAAATAGAGGTGGTAGAGTATTTGAGGCTTCACTTAGAGAAAAATTATGGAGGGGCATTTAAAGCTGGGATAAACAGCATATCCCTTTTCTCCCACTGAAGATGTCAGTCATTAAAAGATTTTTTTTTAAATCGTTAAGTAATTTTACTCTTATTTTATGCATGCACTCTTGAGTTTTCAGTGGTTGCTAGCTCAGTAGCACTGGTATTGGTAGTCCAGGCAAGCAAATAAATTATGTGAGTGCTTAATTTCACTCCCTTATGCATGAACTACTCACAGGTTACTCCCATTACCTACAATAGATTTCAAAATGCAGATTAAGGCAAGCCATATTGAAAGACCTCTCGAATAAATGAAAACAGAGGAGGTGAAAACAATAGGCAGAGTTGATAGAAAGTTATTCAATGCATTTTGTTAAAAAGAAGTGGGTCTTAAGAGACAAGAAACTGTCATGAGAGCAGGAATATTGTAGGTAAACTATAAGAGAAGAAGATTTATATGTGTGTATTATGGGTTTGTGTGACATGGTGTTTTTTTGGGTGGGGGGGAGGGGGCTGCAGAGGTGGCTCCTGTGAGAAGCTGCTGGAAGCTCCCTTGGCTCCAAGTCGGACCCACATCTGGCCCAGGCCGACCCGGTCAGTGACGGTGGTAGCACCTCTTGGAGAACAGATTTAAGGGGAACCAGCAGTGAGTAGTGGGATTGGAATGTGAGAGGAACCCCTCTGCGCATACCGAGGTCAGTGAAGAAGGAGGGGGAGGAGGGG
>VYZV01031539.1:32708-55956 GCA_013401275.1 Pandion haliaetus | reverse complement strand
ACAGTCACCAACTTAGCGTATTATATGGTCTAACATTGTGTGGATAATAAATATGCTGGCTTTTACACTGTCAAGAGAGAGAAATTTTTCAGAAACAACAAAGATTGGTATTAAATACAAACTATTAAATATCTTTAAATAATCATGGCTTTCATTAAAGTATGATTGAATGAGATACTTGTAATTGTCCTACCCAGAGGGCTTGATTCCAACTCTAAAATGTAATTCAGCTCCAGAGGAAGACAGATATTTTTTCTTTTTCTGAAAGTGAAAGACACTTGAAATTTGATAGCAGTAGAATGTAAAAACTCTCTTAATAAAAGCTTCTAAAGGGATATTTTGAGTTAGTATAGCCCTGCCATGGTCATCCTTTGGGTGCAGTGTCTCCTGTCCAGTCTTAGACAGTCAGGTCCATGTTAATCTTTGGTGAAGCCTGCACAGCTCCTGGCTTAAGAAGCTGTGTTCAGGTCAGGGGTGTTTTGCAGTCCATAAAGCAGACACAGTTCTACATTTTCAGTCTGTGTGGAACAAACATTTTCTCTAAATGTTCAAAGTGCACTTTATAAAAAAGAAAAAAAAAATTTTTTTAATGAAGTTCAGTGCAAGACTAAAGATTCTAGATGGAGGCAAGAGCTGGTAAAAACCAGCAGAAAAATCACACATGACTAACTAGTGACTAAAGCGTGGTGCTAAGTTTGCACCCCTGGTTTATCTTCCTGCTATTCTGAATATTCATGCACTGCTGGGAAAGGTCATGTTAATCTCCCCCCATGTCAATTTATGATACCCTACAAGTTTTAAGAAATTGTGCTAGAAGTAATGTTAGTTAAGATGGTATACTAACAAGCAAACATGTATTACATATCTTCAAGCATTAATGCTTAATTAAAAAGAAAAGAAAAATATAATAATTGTATGCAATTCTGCAATGAGTTAAAATTATGGTGTGCTTGTTATTATTGCTAAGGAGATTTACTTGACATGGAGTGCTTGAGGCTTTATGATAAGGAGATTTTCACATCAATAAAAAAACCCTTAGTTTTACTGATTTGAAATTCTTATATATTCTTACATACACATGAATGCACCCATATATATTCACCATTGCTAAAAAAGTCTTTAAAAGTCACCTTCATTATAACGTCTCTCTACAAAATCCTATTTTGGATCACATCCTTTTGAGATTTAATACATTTGCTACAAGCAAACTGCTAAGGAAATAATTGAAACATCACAGTGCCAGATTGCTGGGTTTGCAATGGTTGCTGACTTTTCATACCCAGAAAGATTTGCTTTGTTTTGTGAAAGCTCTACAAAACACCTGTTTCAGTTTTGTCAGAAGGTCAAATTGTGCCCATATGAATGGTGTGGTCCCTTACCACAAAGAAATCAGGTAGTGGGTTTCCCTGCATGCTGTAATTTCTGAATTGCTTACTTGGAATAGCTTAATGAGAATGGTTTTAATCAGAGTTTGCTACAATTACTATATAAGAGAAAAAAAAAGGGAAAAAGAATTGAACAAAAGAGTTTATGCTTGAAATAGTTAATGGATACTAGCATAATTTTTTCAAATAGAAAGAATCATATTTATAAAATGAATGGAAGTAGCAAATGATCTTTCAGACTTAACCGAAGGAGTAATTAAGCTTCTTGATTTAGTAAAGGCAATGGGAAAGATGCAGGGAGGAAAAGGCCTGAGGCATATGGTGATATAACAAATAAGACCTACATAATGCAGTGCTTTCTCAGCTGTAAATGCAGGTGTTTGCAGAAGCAGCACAGATGCTCATCCTTTTGGCTGTAGGATTCCCTGTAGTGACATATCTGAATAAAATTCTTTTACCAGCTATTTATTTCTAATGTGCCCAGAGAAACAGGGCTTTCTATACATTTCCACGTTCTGCCCTCCTCCCCCCCACCCCGCCCCAATATGCAAGGGTATTTAAGAATAAATCCTACTTTATCAGTTGTCTACCATCTAATAGGGAAAATCCTTGAGAGGCAGGAAAGTTTTGTTTAAATCATGCTCTGCATGACAATGGCTATCTGTCTTTCACCTTGTTCAGCCTGTGTAAATTGGCATGGTAAAAATAAGACTCATTTCTCTACAGATGTGGATGAGATTTTACTGCTGAAAACATCAGTGCGTTATCAACATTCTTCTCATACCTAGCGCAAAAACACAGCACTGTACCAACTACTAGAAAGACAATTAACTCTATCCCAGCTGAAACCAGGACAACTGCAAGTGTGCATACACTGGGGAAGATTTGATAATGTGCATAGAAATATCACTGGGGAAGCATTTATTCCTGTTTTCACTCCTACTTTCAAACACTGTTCTCTTTTCCCTATCAGAGACATAGTGGTATTGCATATTGGCTACTCTCCTAGCTCTTACTTCTAATTGTCACCTGTCATTAAGAAAAACAGAAAATAAAAAACCTGGATGTTATCATTCATTTGGTAATGCTGCTCGAGGTCTGAAAATAACTGGTTTGAGTCATGTAAATAGACCTATGCAGTTTGTTGTGCACCAGCTTTAACACCAGCAATGATACATTCAGCGTCGTCGTTGTTCCTGTTTTCCTGGTTACAAGAACATTTAGGAAAAAAGGAGCAGCATTTTATTCTGACTAGCTGTTTTACGTTACTTCCTCCAGCACCTTGGTTTACAGGACTATGAAGAGTCCCTCTTCCCCAGTTTAAAGAATTTAAGTGAAAAGAGCCAGATGGTGCACCGGGGCTGCAAAGCATAGCAGCCCAGGAGGCCACACACGTGAGCACTAGTGCCTTGTGTGGTGGTGTTTCGTAGAGGATGGAGGACTTCTGCTGGCATCCAAACCACTACAGGAGAAACAGCTGAATTAATTCCTCACATAAATATTCCAAACATGCATCAAGCATAACAGGTGGTTGAGTCTTTCAGCTGCAATTAGAGTAGCACGCAAAAACTTGTTAGAATATTTTCAGGGAAACAGAACATCGATGAAACACACTGTTCCAAAACAAGAACATTTTTCAGAGAAATTGTTTTGGAGTAAACTCTCCTCCAGGACTGAAGAGGAACTTTGTACTCTATGGCTTGGGAGTTAGATGACTTTAGGACATTTGGATTGTCTTGTTTCACCTATAATAATAATAGAATAATGGTAGAATGAATGGGGCTGAAAAGTTGTAGGTATCTACCCTGGGGGCTATGGGTACCCAGGAAGCAGAGGCACTTGCTAGCAGTTCACCACCATTGCAGCAGACACCTTTGGAAATGTGCTCATTGTCATCATTTCCTAACAGCTCGCTCTGGATCCTGAAAGCAGAATATGTCATCTTCAAGGGAACTTAGGTCCTGTATAGGCTCACTGATTTCAGTCTCTTTTTGAGAGAGCCTGTAACTTGCTCTTTCTAAAAATGGTGCTCCATACATCTTCTGGCGTTCTGTGAAGGAATTGACCTAGAAGTATTAGCTTGCAGTGAGAATTACATTACCTAATTATGGATGCAATGTGTTCTTTGCAACTACTAAGCATGAATATTATTTGTCTGGGTGGCAAGCAGAAATGTCTGAAAGGTGGGACGAAGATGGGATACACTTCTAGAAAATGGCAAAGCCATCTACTAGCCACTGGAAGAGGTGGTCTTGCTCTCAGCTCTTCCATTGCACTAGATGACTTACTCAGGGAGCCTCAGGACTGCCCTGAGCTCAGAAAACTCAAATGCATTACTCAAACTACCTTCTACCCATTTAGTGAGCTGGTGAGTGCTCAACTGGTGCAAGGGAAGTAGTTGGATTAGATAGCAGAAACTGAGACAGAAATTGAACTTTTGGAGGGTGCCCCCCATCAACAGTGACAGGAAAGAACTTTTCAGACCTCTTTGGAAATGTTGTGGTTACATTGTGGTAAGCTACCCATTTGCCTTTTGCAGTGCCAGCTGCAACCAGCAAGGCTGGTTTAAGGCAGTTTATGGGACATTGTAATCCAGTACTTCTTTGGAAAGAAGGTGGTGTCCTGTCTGCCTATCATCTGTCTGTGATGGACATCACTGTCCACCATAGTTGTCCACCATTCCTGCCTGGCTTCTTTCCTTGTCCTGGCACAGCTGATGCACTAGAACCACCCTTTTTAAAAAAAAATTATTTTAGTTTTTCAGGATCAGTTTAAATCAGATGTCTGTACCACCATCTGGTATGGCACAAATGAAATGTGATGGAGTAGTAGGATAAGGGGTGTGTGTAAGAATAGGGTCTATGTGGCAGAGGCTGATTAAGCTGCTTAAACTAAGGTTTTCTCATTCAGCAGGGTATCAATCAGATTTTGATAGTTTCAGTGGGGTTCAACATCTACAAATGTTGGATGGGAGCTTGCATATCTCAACAACTGTTTTAGTGATGCCAAACTTTTTTGTCCTGGACACCTTCCAGTGACCAATGTCCTCCTTCTTACCTATATCCTACAGTGGGGCTTCAAACAAATGATCCCTACTGCAGATGTTAACATGGAGAAAGTTACAGGCTACTATCTACATCACTCCTTGGGATGAAATCTTACACACTTTTTTTGTTACTTCTTCAAGTTTTCTTTCTAATGAAGTGTCTTCTTATTTCATGGTACTGTTTCATTGCTTCTTTTGTTCCTATCTGCTTCATGACTTTGGTGTGCTGGTGCCATTTTCTATAATTTTTTTTTCATATCTAAATATTGTAAATCTCCCATGTAGGTCTTTTTTTTCCCTTTCTTTTTTTTCTTTTTAAATTATATTTTTGTCTGCTGTTCTTTCCTGTATTTTCTTTGTTCATTTCCTGCCTTTTGTCTCTCTTTATCTTCTATAATTGTCTCATCCCTTAACAGATTTTTATTCTTTTCAACATTTAAATGGAGAACAGAATTGTTCTGTAGAGTTCACAGCTGTAAGATAAGCTCTGATTTTAATATTCTTGTCCTGGGTACAAAGACTTGCTTACACAAGGGAATGACTCATTCTCCACTGCATTCAAGTCTAGCAAGTTTAAATTACACTGATAGTTGAGCTGGAGATTGACTATTCACAAAGGAGTCAGAATTGGTCCCCCAACAGCTTTTCAAAATGACTTTCTGAGATCCTGTGCATTTCTACTTCAGGTCAGATAGTAGTATCTTCACAGAAAGTGGTATATCTAGTCCTGTACGGTGATTGATGCCTAAATCTCTGAAGTTTAATTGTGCTTATCCAATTACCTTGAAAACTGCAAGTGTTAGTAAAACAGCCAAGCTTTATTGATTCCAGAGCTGCCAGCCATATAATGCATTGAGTGAATCACGGCTTTTTCCCTATCTTCTTTGCTCCCCACCACTCCCCTCCTCCCACCCCCAATTGGTATTTATACACATTGGTAAGATCCCCCTGAGACTTCTCTTACGCAGGTGAAGCAGCCCCAGACCTCTCAGCTTATCCCCAGATGAGGGATGCTCTAACAAGCTCTTACCTTATTCATCTTCATGACCCTTCACTGGACTCTCTCCAGGGAACTGGACTCTCCCCAGGTCTCTCTTGTTCTGGGGAGCCCAGAACTGGACCCAGCACTCCAGATGTGTCTCACCAGTGCTGAGCAGAGGGGAAGGATCACCTCCATCAACCTGTTGGCAATGGTCTCCCTGTTCCAGCCCAGGTTGCTGTTGGTCTTCACCGCCGTAAAGGTGCATTGCTGGGTCATAGTCAGCTTGTTGTCCACCAGCACCCTCTGGTCCGTCTCTGCAAAGGTCCTTTATCTAAGATCACACTTTTCCTAACAAACACAGTTGTCTAACTTAACAACTGGAAGCTTATTGGGCATGAACACAGCTCCAATGTTGCCTAAATAAAGTAGAAATAGTTTACCAAAGTGTATTTATGATCCTTTTCTGGGATAAGGATTCTGGAGTGAAATCTTCCAACAAATAGTTTAAATAATCTTTAGACATGTCTGGACTCTCACAGCTGCAGCAAAGCATTGGTATATCAAATGATCTAATGTCTATAATGTTGCCTATAAAAGTAAAATAAATCTTTATTGTGAGGGAAATAAAATGGACCCATTGGAGATCTGCTTTTTTTTAAAACTCTAAATTAATTAATTAATTTCAACAAATGAGCCTGGGAATTTTATCTCTAGAAATATCATACTGAATAATTTCTTTAGTAAGTTGTTAATTTTTCTTTAGTTAATTAAACAAAACCATGCTGCAGGGCATCCATTATGTTATAGAGCAGATCTAATTGGTCTTATTTCATCCCCAAGCTGAGATTAAGAAAATACTTCTAAAAGTTGAATGGATAATTTTTCACTTTGAGACTACCATTGTAATCTCTGTCTTTGTTTTTAGGACAATGAGGTAGCAGTTACATTTCTCTCACTAAAACATTTCTATACATTACATTTCAGTATCCACACTTAAACAATTTTTGAAAAGTGGATACAGGGACCTCAGGAAGAAGCTATAAATTAGAACGTTCTTATAACATGTTTGTCATCAGGAGTTGGTGAGTATGCTGACTACCCATTTTGAAATACAAATGGGGAGTGACTCAGACCACAAATGTGTTCAGAGGGAAATCAATGAATGCAAGGTATGCGTATGACAGAGCTGAAATGTCCTGCAGTCCTCCCTTCCCATTCACTGGAGATTTCTTTCTCTCACTGCTGCTTAGGACACAGTCTCAAGAGCCTGGAAGGACCAGGTTGCCCATGCCAGAGAAGTAAGGGAATTCCAGAGAAGCCCAGATGTGCTTTGGGTGGTGAAGAATTGCTTGAGGCTCTGCTAGATTTTTGTGAGGAGGTGTCTGGCATCAGCTTGGTTGTCTTTCACAGAACTGACTTTGATCCCTCGGTGTTGTCATGGTAACAAGAGCCTCTGATCAAATGAGCCTTAATCACCGAGTGAGAAGTCAACCTTTCTTCCTCATAGGAAATAACATGGGAGAAGAGGAGTGTCATGGTTTAACCGCAGCCAGCAGCTCAGCCCCATGAAGCCACTCGCTCACTACCCCCTGGTGGGATGGGGGAGAGAATCAGAAAAGTAAAAGTGAGGAAACGTCTGGGTTGAGATAAAGACAGTTTAAAGACAGATAAAGCAAAAGCCACGCATGCAAGCAAAGCAAACCGAGGAATTCCTTCACCACTTCCCATGGGCAGGCAGGTGTTCAGCCATCACCAGGAGAGCAGGGCTCCAGCACACCTAAGGGTGACTTGGGAAGACAAACACCATCACCCCAAGTGTCCCCCCCTTCCTCCTTTTTCCTCCAGCTTTATATGCTGAGCATGATGTCCTACAGTCTGGGATATCCCTTTGGTCAGTTGGGGTCAGCTGTCCCGGCTGTGTGTCCCCCCACCTCAAATTCTTGTGCCCCCCCCCAGCCTCCTCGCTGGTGGGGTGGGGTGAGAAGCACTAACCCCTTGGCTCTGGGTAAGCACTGCTCAGCAGTAACAAAAACATCTCTGTGTTATCAACACTGTTTTCAGCACAAATCCAAAACATATTCCCATACCAGCTACTACGAAGAAAATTAACCCTACCGCAGCCAAAACCAGCATAAGGAGGAATGTTTTTTTCCCACACAGAAAGGTTCAGACAATTCTCTTGACCACTCCATGTCAATTTTCAAATCTCCTCTGTGCAGTTCAGCATTATAATGTTACAAACATATGTGCACATGCAGGGAGAAAATATTGGAAGGATATTTGCTACACAGGAAAATGCATCTCAGTAAGCACATAAAAACCTCTAGCTGAATTGTGTAAATAGTACTATTACACATGGATGGATGTTCTTTGGAGTGCAACGCTTATCAGATTTGCAATGGTTTAAGATATTAAATAATTGTATAGTAGTCATGAGTATGTTATATTCTTTTGGATACAATGAGGTTACAGGGGCATATATTAAGTGCTACTACAGTACAAAGGATTAACAGGTTTTATCAAGGTGATGCTACGTCAGCTTTTTTGTTCGCATAAATACATTACTAAAAAGGGGGCTTTTTAGAGTCTGAAACAACCTTGCCACAGCAGACTGGAGTACCATAATGTTTCTTGATGTTATAAATTAACTCAGGCAGGGCTCTGTTCTAGGGTGGCAAAATTATTTCTGGTTTCTAAGCTATTATATTTGAAGATAGCTCTTGTATCCATGATAGAGCTGCAGTGTGCGTGTAAACACGCCTTCATGGAGGAGCTTCATAAACAGGAAAATATTTAGTAACCACTGGGAATGAGTGAAAAGGTGAGTTTTCAGGAATAATTCTGGGTTATTATTCAATTTTATAAAGATATCATGGTAAAATGAATATAAGAGTGCAGAACAACTCAATGGAAACCTAGTTAATAAATGAAGTTTGGGCATAACAGTGGTGAGTTAGCTGATGCCAGCCAAATCTATGTGTGAAATAAATAGATGGGTAGGTACTATGCTGAGAAAGAGGGACAATTCCTCAGGTTAAAAATGATGACCCCCTTATCTAAGCAATGGAAGGAAAAGGCAAGATGTAATCAAAGGGTTTAGGCATCCTCCAAAAGATAGCGAACCTCTGTAGAAGAGACGTGAAGATCACAGATTCAGAGGGGAAAGCTTCTACTTTTTAAGGTAGAAATAAAGGAGAAATCACAGAAGATGCAGTCACAAGACTTGCTCATTTTAAAAATAAACCAGAATAAAATAAAATAAAATAAAATATCAGTGGAACCCATCCTTCTATCCAAGCTAAACAGTTTAGTATGTTGAAACAAGGGGGACTGTTTTTAATGCATTCTGGGTGGAATATATCACACAACAGTGGAGCACAGGCAGTTGCCTGTAGAAAACTAGAATTTATCTTTGGCAAATATACCATCTCCTTTGATACATTTCTATCCACTGTTATATAACATCAAAGGCATTTCAGTCTCCAGCAGAGTGTGTTTGAATGATTCGTTGCACCTAGAGACTTTTCTTTTTGGAAAAAAATCCACATGGCATTTTCTGTCTATTACTTGTTGGTTGCAGAATAAAGGAGGGAAAGAGGCAAAATACAATAAATAAAACATTTAGGAAACTAATATGACAGCTGTGAAATCAAGATTTTCTTGATGTGGTTACAGCTGCTGTTATAATTCTTCAAGGAAATGGTACTCATTCTTCAAATTGTTTAACTGAAACTATGGATAATTAATACGTTAATGTACTCCCTTTAGATACAACTTTCATGCAAGTTTGTTGACCTATAATGTGAAGCTTATGTGTGAAAAGATCTGCATCAACAGGATCTTGCTGTAGATTCTTTATTTTGACGTTTTTATCATTTCAATGAAGTGTAATTTCATAAGAAAGCTGCCAGAAATGGAAACAACATGCTTACTGCTTTATTTCTCAACTTATATTAGAAGATGAGGAGTTTCCATTTCTTTCTTATTTTTCCTTTATTTTTTTAAGTCCAGGATTATCTAAATATAACTCAATTAGCAGTGCTTCCTGGAATATTTATTATTTTTATAGTTACGTGGTGTGTTAAGGACCAAGTCTTTTTCTCCGCCTTAAATGATTTTCTAACAAATAGTAATATCCAAACCTGTTCTGAAGAGCAGCAATACAACTGCCCATTTTCTAACAATTTTGACTACTTAGTTTATTGTATTTATAATTTACTATTTTTGAGAAAGCTGAGGAAATGTCACAACATTCATCAATTTCTCTCTGATTTCACAAGCCCAACATTTTCCCCTGAAGTTTTCATCATGTTTCTACTCACTTTGAAGATGTTATTTTCTTAGCAAACTTTCCCTCAGGTAGAAAGCTATATGCCAGTCAAGATAATTTTGCTTTCTAAGTATTTACAGAATTTAAATGGAAACATTCTGTATTGTAAACATCTGGCAATGGTATTGCCTCTTTGGCTTAAAGTTCAAACACTGCAATTATTTTCTACAGATTGATATTTCAGTACCCAGTGATTTTGCTTTTAAAAGGATTGAAAAGTACGTTGCTTCCTATGTTTTAGGTGGCTACATTCAACATATTCTAAAATAAAACAAAAAAATGAATAAAAAAAGAGCAGAAAGGAGAAAAAAAAAGCAGCTGTTCAGCTAGATAGATTTCAAAGCCCTGCATATGTGTCTTAGCATTAATTTAATGATGGATATGTTGTGTGAGAATACAACGCTGACAGGGTGTTTTTTATTTACAATCATATAACAAATGTGCAAAGTTTTGCCTAGTTTTTATTCCTCCTTGCCCCCCATTTTGCACATGTGTTTGCCTGGTTGGGAAACAACATGGCGTGGAAGGGGAGGGAAAGGCATGCATGTGTTGTAGGCTTTTAAAATATTTTTTTTCTCAGATTGCTCAATATATTGTGGATCATTTGTTGTCCATGCACTACAAATGGGGGAACATTGGTATAAGGAGTGGTAAGGATTGCATAAGAAGTGTTTTGAGAAAAGGAAGAACAGCTTGAGTCTCTTGGAAGCCTTGGAGAGAGAGTCTTAATCTAAAACAACAAACTAAAAAAAAAAAGACTGATGATGTAGTTAAAAGGTAAGTTAAGAGAGGAGAATGTGGAGAAAGACCATGTTAGGATCGAGGCCATCATTCCTGCCATTTTCACAAGAGGTAAAGGGGTACAGAAATATTTGTGTCTGATCTAGCTGCCAGTCCCAACAGCCTGTGAGCACTGAGGTGGGAAGTGGGACAATTCCCTTAATAACATGTTTTAACTTTTGGTCAGCCCTGAAGTGGTCAGGCAGTTGGACTAGATGATCATTGTAGATCCCTTCCAATTGAAATATTCTGTTCTGTTCTGTTCTGTTCTGTTCTGTTCTGTTCTGTTCTGTTCTGTTCTCTTCTCTTCTCTTCTCTTCTCTTCTCTTCTCTTCTCTTCTATTCTGTTCCGTTCCATTCCATTCCATTCCATTCCATTCCATTCCATTCCATTCCATTCCATACAAATCTTCAGGAAAGGAGGAGCTGAATGAGCCCTGCAGTGCTGGCAAAACTAGTATGAAAGCATGTTGTCCAAAGAGATCTTAGAACTGGAGGTGATACGTGAATTGATAATCTGATATTGGCTATGTTAAGATTGTGTCATTGTTTATGGGAGGTCAGTGTTAGCAGACACTGGTCAAAAGCCATCTATTATCATTGGAAATGGTGCTTACCCTTACTTGCCTTCTAGAATAGAGACCTCATTTTGCCTCTCCCCTGCTGCTAATATCTGATTTTCAAATTGGAGGTAAACAGAGTTTTTGTCACAAGTGCTCTCAAGAACAGTCCAGACTGGACTGTAGTTTGATTCAAAAAAGAAACAAACAACAAAAGCTTTGCCTGTTCTGAGAAAAAAAGTAGATTTGCACTGCTGGTATTACTTATGAAGATGAGTCACAAGGTCCCTGTGGCTGCAGAGCACGCTTCCAAGAGTTGTTAAACACGACTAGTTAATTTAGTTCTAGCTCTCTGAAATACTATATTCATCTAGAAGTATTCATTGCTAGAGCTATTTGGCTGAAAAGTAAGACACCTGTTACATTTAAGGGCATTTGCTGTAAGCCAGCTGGAGCCAGCATGGGTGCATAGAAGGTGGTGTGCTGTAGTGCTCCTCTGTTTGAGCTCAGGCACCGAAAGACATGGACCTTTGGACACAGCTTCACTGGCAGCGATGGCTGAACATGGGAATAAATAGCCTTGACCTTATTAAAGCCCAAACATTTACTTGTAGTAAAAAAAAAAACAATTGAGAATTTAGCCTAGATACAATTTCAAGTCAAATACAACCTTCTGGTGCTTGAACGACTGAAAATGTGAAATGTGGCATCTGCAAAATATAACTCTTTTAGGAACTTAGTGTGGCCACTACAAAGATTGAAAGACAAACAGTGAGGTTTTCTGTGTGCTCTAAAATATGGGAAACAGGCACAATATATTATTTTGGTAATTAAACTTACTAATATCTATGTTAACACTAATACAATTATAGCTATTAAAAAAAACTTCAATTCTAACCTTTTTTGCAAACATTTTGTTGTCTGTTTTGATATATAACTCCTTAGAGGTGGAAACACTTCCCAGAGCAAGAGAAACTTTGTAACAACAACAAAAAGGAAACTAAAGATCATGACATTCTGCGTGATAGCTTTAATCATAAAATGATACATGATATTTACTTCCATAATTGCATACATGTAATTATTATAAGTTATGTATATGACTTGTTTATTTCAGCATGTTACAATATAATTGCACCGTCATGAACAAGCTTTCAGGGAAGGTTCTGTTGCTCTCATCTGAAGTGGTGGTTTGCTGAGGCATGGAGCCAACCTAGCTGCTAGCTGGCCCTGCAAGATGAGGCCACAGCGTTCCTCCTCCTCACCTTCCGACTGCACTTTGCCCTTCTGGTGCTCACCATTCTCCCCCGAGGGAGAAATCTAGACTTGTTTTTCCCCTGGGTGAGTTGCTAAGAGGACGAGAGAGGACTGCTAGACCAGCTCAGGCTGTCTTTTCTCCTTACATCCTCAAAGCAGGTACGGTGAACCAGAGTCCCAGTGAACATTTGTTGCAGCTTGGTGAGAAAAGGTATGCAGGTGCACAAGAAATTATAGCAATGTAAAACCTTTTCTTTCTAGGGAGTGGTATCTGCTCAAGGGACATGAAAGTATTAAGTTGAAGGAGTACTCTCCGGTTGAAGACATTATAGGGCTCTTCCACAGCTTCTGTTTAAAATTTAGATCTTTGAGCACAGAGATCTCAAAGATCTTGAATTTCCTTATGTGCCTTTCTTCTGTGCGGTGGCTAGGATTAACCAGAAAAACTATACTTTGTTTGCTCCTGTGTATGGTATTAGCAGGGTCCAAATTACAGAGGAGAGGCTTTGAAGACAATACTAGTTTCTTAATTATTGCTATCCTGGAAATTTACTACATATATATTTAAACAAGAAATCATATTTTTCCATTTCATATCAATTTTAAAACTGCCAAAATCCTGAATTATTATAAATAACTGGAACTGTAATGCAAAAACCAATTTTCCCAATTTCCTGGTAAACATGGTATCAAAGACTACCAGCAAATTATGGAAAGATTTGAATTTACAATATCCCTTCACAATGTTCTGTGTTATCTATATAAGGGAGCTTCTTAACTACAAAGTGCCTTTGATACATAACTCCACAAAATTACATTTGAGAGATTGACATTATGGGGGACTGATGGACAGCTGAACAGCTGCTGAGGAGCTCTGCAACCCCAAATTATATTGAATTAATATCATATTATATACTTTACATTTTATTTATTTACTGAAATACATACATGTATACTATATATATTTACTTATATTATTTTATATTATTTATATAAGATAATTTACATTATATTAAAATTGCATAAAAATTATAACGGTATGGTGCAATGGCAACTCTCCAGAGCTCAGAATGTGCCGCTTTATCAGCAGAGTTTTTGCTTTAATTAATATTTATAAAGCAATTTGGGCACAATGAACCGCAATGCAGTTGCACTCAAGTGCATCAATTTTAGGGTCATTGTATTATGGGTTACATCCTGACATCTTCAGTAACTGTTAATAGAAACTTGCTTAGTAACTAGCATATTTATGACGTGGCCCACTGACAGTTCCAGAAGTTTCCAGAATTTGTGACAAAGTGGGCGAGAGTGGCTGAATCTGCTGCAAACTTTCAGAATTGGCACATCATGCTTGAAATACTGAATGGAAAGTGAACTCACAAATTTCACTCAGTTTCAGTCAAGATGTGTAATAAGGGGTATCCACCAAAAGCAGAAGGAAATGAAGCATCCTTATAAAACAGCTTCCTGGGGCCCTTTTGAAAGCAGCAAGTTTAATAATTGCAAGAGGTCAGTCATTCTTTACCCCTCCCAGTGTGATACGAAGAGGGGAGGTACACCTACAGAGGTATCAAAAGAGGACTTACAGCATGTATAGATATGCTTAAGCTCAGGGTTATCTGGCTGATTTGGATAAGAGTTGAGCTCAGATGGCTGTGTCAGCCACTTGAGCCCGTGCTGGCATCCCAAATGACTAAGGAGGTCGGCAGGCTGTGCTGAAGCTGGGCTACAGCCATAGTGTGAGCCAGCCAATTTAAAGCTTGTAAAATCACACATCCTCTCATGGCACATGGATAGCCAGCGACACGTACCGCTGAGATCTGAAAGGGTTCGGGTGGCAAGAACTGGGGCTGTATGCGTACATCATGCTCAGAGACTGGACCAGAGTCTTGTCAAGAAAAATAAATATTTGCTGAAACTAAAAATGTGTGACATGAAAGACAGCCTTTCTAAGTACAGAAAAAGTATTTTGAACTTGAATAGTTTGCGTTGCATTTGTTTCGGCTTTATTTCTGCTCTTTCTGCACTGATTTTCAGTCAAGAAAGTCTTTAATGAGAAGTCTTTAATGAGACTAAGTCTTTTTAATGAGATGCTCCTTTGCCAATGTATCAGAAATTTGCCTTAATAGCGTGGCTGAGGTCACTTTAACTAATTTAACGTTTAGAGACATTCCTTTCATTGACAGTAGCAGTGAACAAATTATTCCATTCTAAATGTAATTTGACTTCATTGTTCATAGCACCTGGTTCCTTCATGGAAGCATAAATATTCCTAGGAATATCACTTGATTAATTGGAAATGTAAAATAAAATTTATTTGGGAAAAGGAGCATTATAGAAGTGTTTCTACTTCAGAACCTGCAAAGATCTTTCTAGTCTAGACTTTCCTACTAGGTTCGAGTATACTATCTTTGATAATACCACTTAAAATAAATATTGTAAAGAGTGACATTTTTATGGTTAATACCGTGGAAAACCTGAGAGCAAAGGCCCAATGACAAGTAAAAATAATGCCATTGAAGGGAGATAAAAAATACTATTCAGTATTGTTTCTAATTTTGCAGGAAGATCATGTTTCAATGAACGTTTTTATCAAATACAAACTCAATGCAATCATAGCTAGAAGGCAGCACACTTCTGAGTGCACAAATGAGCACTTCTGAAATTTCAGTCACCTTTTTCCATTTTTGTCATTTATCACTAATTCATGGAAGCTGTATATGACATCAGCATACAAGCTGTACTGTTAATGGTGGGAGGTAGGAGGGATTTCACTGGCATTTGTTTAAAACAAACATTTAATATCTGATGGATGAGCACATCATAAAATATAATTTTGTGCCTTTAGATTGCCTAAGGGAAATATTATTTAAGCAGCTGATAACCACCAAAATGGAGAGTTTAGTAGTCAGTCAGACAAAAAAATGTTCCTCTCTGCACTTCCCCCCCTATCCTGCTGTAGTTTTCAGGAAGATGATAACTATTGCTGTAACTGGACTTTACTTTTTTGGATAATGAGAATATGAACAAAAAAAGGATGTAGAAGAAAAATTAGGACCTTGCAGGAGTTAAAACAGTTGTAAACTGCAGAACTTAAAATGATGGTGAATTTTAGCTGCACAGAAAAGTTTCCATGTTTCTCTGCTGAATATTAGACCTTGCATAAGAATAAATTCATGTTTTTTTTGCTGTAAGAGCCTGAGTGTGCCCTCTCCTGCAGTAGCTCTGGGCCTAATTGAGCATAATGATTACACATGACAGTCAGCAGTAAATCTGTCAGCTCTTTCAGGAGCTTGGTGCTGTAGGGGGAGGATGACAGGTCATGTTGCTGTCGAGAAGCAAATAGAAACAATGGCCTCCTCCTTCAAGCATAGTCTAAAATGTCAATGTGAGCCATTTTGCTGCTTGCTTTCTTGTCTGATTGGAAGAATCTGAGGGGCAATTGAGTTACAAACTCTAGTTCATGGCTAGAAAAGTCAAAGCTTTCTGACAGGGGTAGCCTTTAGGAACGAAGTACATTCCTCAAAATACCCTTTGCCATCCATTTTTAGTATGAAACTCCCCTCCTGCCTGTTTCAGTTCTCAGGCTTCTGAAATCACTAATACTAAAGAATTTAAGTCTGTGTACACAGTAAGCCTGTCTCTATCTTAAAAACTGATTGTAGTGCCAGCCCCTGTGATGAACCACCTTGCCCTCACAGGTCATCAATCCACTGGACAACGGAAACTATCATCCTTGCAAGAGGAAGTTGCTAGAAAGAGAGATCAGCTGGATGATACATTTGAAAACTGATCCCAAAGGATAAGTAACACCTTCATTATTTTGAGGTAGGTGCCTTTACAACAAAATGCACTTCATTCAGGCCATCCCTCAGGAACATGTCCACAACTAGATTTTGATCAAAATTTTTAGATTCATCAGGTGAAGGCTAGCAGAAAAGGAAGGAAATGCTTGTGTCTGGAGAGAAGTAGGAAAGTTGAGATATAGATACTAGTGAAGGATATTGCTAGGAGCTGAACAAAACTTAATAAAAGTTTTCTCTGAGGACTCAGATTGCTTTTTATCTCTTTATAGAAGTAAACCTTTTGATCACTTCTTCAAAAGATCAATTTTCTAGGATGACCAAAATGATTGCAGATACTACTGTGTTTTATTTTGCATTATGGTATTATGATTTCTGCAGGCATACTGTGTATTCCAAAAAAAAAGTGGGACCTGAAGAGAGCACTTTCTTTCCCATTTTTCTATTCTGATGTTAATTGAGTTGTATACAGTTTTCCTAGGAAGTTTCTCTGTCAGAGAATAGTACCAGAAGGACTAGCAAAAACAAATGAGATTGACAGGATTAGAAATAATAAGTTCTGTTACATTGTCTTTTGCAGAATGATAACATTTCTATGACAGCCCTCATCATAATATCTCTTATAAAAAGTGAAAAGAGGCATTTCCACCATATCCTTTTTCTTTTTTGGTAAAGACTCTTTCCTGAAAGATTATGAGTTATTTCCATAGAAAATTTCTAAATTAACTAAAAATAAAGTGTTCAATTTCTTTTACTCTTACAGGAAAACCTTGGAAAAAAGTCACCACATTGTTAACTCCAAAAGCAAGAGAGAAGAATTTAGAAGCTTTGACAGAAAATCCAAAGCTGTAAATGGAAATCAGAAAGGGTGTCTGTTCCCAAAGTTGGAAAAGTCTTAAGTTGAAACATCAGGGGCTGACATTTTGAAAAAAAGATTTTTTCAGGTAGAGTACAGCAAGTGAAAAAAAGAGACAGATTTCTGAAGATAATTAGCCATGCTGACAAAAACATTTTCCAAATGATTTTTTTTTTTTCTGGTTCCAGTCAAAACTGGAATGAAAGGAAGTTTTCCTGCATTACACAAACATGGTACAAATAGCAGGAAGCAAAGTACACAGAATCTGTCAGTAATGGAGAATCACTTCGCATTTCTGTTTTGTAATTCCTATGGGTTTAATGATTTTCTCACACTTGCCAATGTAGTTCATTCATGTTTGTGACAACTGTAATCATCTCCATTACGTTATTATAATCAAAGGACTTGTTGCATCCATCAGCTGAAATCTCTACACACGGAAATTACCAGATGATCCTGTTAGTTGACCTTTGGGATCCTTATTTCTCTTCTAGTATCCCAGTGTTTATCTTGATCACATTGTCTATCCAAGCTACCTGAGGACTAATTCCTGGCTAACCTAGTTTGTGCTACTTTGAATTCCCACTTTTGCCCATGAATGCCTAAGTGACTGGTTACAAAACCCAACCTGTCTCCATCAAGACTCCAAATACGGGGTTCAGTGTTTCAGTGCACATTGTCAGGGATGAAGACAGTTTGGAAGCTACCTCATCTTCATAGTCACTGAAACAAAACCCAAGAGAAATAGAGTATATTTAGAAATATGTACCCTTCCTCTCCAAACACTCTTCAGGAATGAATAAAATCTCTTACCATTCTCATGTCTAACGTAATAGTACTGGTTGCAATTTGGAGAATTTTTTAGTGAAGCATTTTCTTCATTTGAACTATTTTGGCAAGTCTTTTTAGGTCTTACATGCAATTTTTTCTTTAACTGTAGTAAACAACATAACTGTAGTGAACAATTCTTTAAATAAGAAGAAAAAGAAAAAAAAAAAATCAGGAGTCAGGCACACATCCATCTTCCATGAAAAATTAGATAGTTTCCTGGTGGATGGAGTATTCATTCTGCATTTTGGAGGGGTGTATATTGGTCCTTGCTTCAACTCTTTTCCTGTTAGTCCATATTAATACAAAATAGAAACGGTCCTGCAGGATGACCAAGGATGACTGCAATAACCATTTGGGAATTTGTTATTTTGATGGGGGAAGATCTCTTTCCAGGTTTCACCAAGGACCAAGGATCAAAATTTGTCCTGATAGAAACCAGAAACTTTTTAGAAATCATTATAGGCTTCGTGGGGTGATCAAACTTTTTCTACTTACCTTTAATTACTCTATTCACAACAGCAGGATGTTATCACGTGTATCTTCTTCATAATGGGTTATAACAATATCAGCTTTGTTGACAGGATAATAGTCCTCTTTTACTAAAATTTAATTGGCCTGATGATCCTCTGCTTCACAAATTGCAACCCCTTTCATACCTATGTGATGAGGGTTAAAATGCTGACAATGGCTTCTGCGAGAGGAGAAATTGGTTTTAATAGTGTACCTTACATAAAATGTGGCATTGGTAGGATGTCTGGAGTACACTGAGACCAGGAAATGTAATGGTGACTGGCACATCAAAAGCATGTTTTTCAAGGCTATAGCATGCTTTGCCTCAGCAAAATATTGGTCAACAGCTACTAGCACACAGTCTTGGAGAAAACAATGGAATTTCACAGAGAAGAATAAAATCCTACATGGCTTAAATGGATCTATAGCACACATGAATACCTGATTCATGATTCAGCATTGTATTTTTTGGCACTTTTCCACTTAGTCTTGGAATTATGGCACTGCAGCAATTTATGTATGGAAAAAATAAAATTGACATTATTTTGTGAAGGACCGTGTGTCTTTCTCCTACATACCCCCTTTTATGTGCAGCCTGAGTTGCCACATGCCTGTGGGGGTAGCCAGTGAAATCCCTCTGGAGAGCTACTGTGCAGACCTGCAAATGCACGAGAGCTCTGCAACACATTTATTGAACTTTGTTTTGCACACAAAATGGTTCATCTTCATCACAAATGCAGGGGATGATGGACACAGTTGTATATCAAATTCTCATTGCTCACCTTACAAAGAAATCACAGGAGTGCTGCGGTGTTGGGACTCTAACTCTGTCCTATGCATTTCTTTTCATGCTAAGCTCAGGCTGCCACATGCCTGTCTCTGTGACTTTGAGATAGTTAAGGGAATCACCACTCATGACTATGCACAGGCACCATAAACTGCCTTTTCTGGTGTGTATTTCCTGATCTGTTGTGGTACTAGTCTTAATGCTGGTGTGTGGATTTTCTGCATTTAGTCCAAGAAGTAGAAAAGGATCAGAAAGGTTTTACCAAAGTTATTAAGTTCTGGTGTGGACAGACACCACTATCCTCAAGGTAAGATCTGCTCCTGCTTGAAAAGAAGCCTTTGGTATGGTACGCATCCAAATGCCATGGTGCTGATCATCCTTTAAACATTTTGGTTTGAAACTAATGTTCTTTTCTGATGAGCTTGCACTAGTGCACAGCTGAGATTTAAATTCCTATCCCTGTAGGCACTTCGGTGAATATTTAACATTTAATTTCTTGAAATATTGTCTAACAGCAAACTATGAAATAGCTGACAAGGATACATTCTTTATTTTATTTCAAACTTTGCAGTCATGAAGCTTGTGCTTTGCAGGAACTCCCAAAGCATCTGCAATGGTACAGTGCCAGCTGGAGAGGTCAGAATAGTGACTTTCTAACTTGCAGATAACTTCAGAACTTAAGGGGGGACTCACACTTTGTGTCCAAGCCAGTATGTAAACAGTGCGATAGAGCTTGAAGCTGATGAGGAATAGGAGATGGATCTGCCTCCATTTTCTTTCAAAGTGAAGGATCAGAAGATAGGACAAGGCCTCTTACTTTCACTATGTGGGAGCTAGAGTATAAAAATTACAGCACTTCAATTAAGAATAAAAAGTATTTTTTAACCAGAGGACATTCATTTCTTTTGAATGAGACAGGTCAACATAGAAAGGTTACAAAATGAAGTCTCCTGCCTGTCACATTCTCCTTGGTGTACAAGTCCTTTGCTTGATTCTTGCTTTCCAATCAGGCAGCTTTCACAGTCTTCCTTGACTGCCCAAACAAATCACAGCCTGCTCAAGTTCCCAAAAAATATCTCCTCCATATTGCTTTGCTCGAGGGTGGCTCTGAGCTGTGCCAGCCCCATGTCCTCTCCTGGAGCCACAGGGTCCCCACCTGCATCGCAGACCTTTTCCCTGCTGAGGGAACAGTCCAGAAGAGGACAGTCTGATCTGGGAATTTGGAATGCCCTGAGCCCAGTGGCTGCTCTGAGTTGCCTGTCCAGAGAAGCCATGCCCTGCTTCCTGCTGGCCTCCCGGACAGCCATGCTTACCTAAGTCTTTGAGCTTAAGTTGATTAAGTCAGGAACTAAGTTTAGTGCAAGAAAAGTGAATTACTGGATTTACTGTTGTTTCAACCCAGATAATAACACTAGTGAAATGATCTGGGTAATTGTACTGCTGTTCTGGGTCTGACTGGGATGGAGTTAATTTTCTTTGTAGCAGCCCATCTGGTGCTGTGTTTTGGATTTGTGACCAAAACAATGTTGATAACACACCAGTGCTTTTGCTATTGCTGAGCAGTGGTTGTACAGCATCAAGGTCTTTTTTTTTCTCCACTCTGCCCCTCCACAACAAGTAGGCTGGGGGTGAGCAAGAAGTTGGGAGGGGACACAGCCGGGGCAGCTGACCCCAGCTGTCCAAAGGGATATTCCAGACCATAGGACGTCATGCTCAGCATATAAAACTGGGGGAAAAAGGAGGAAGGGGGAGAAGTTCGGAGTGATGGCATTTGCCTTTCCAAGTCACCATTATGTGTGACGAAGCCCTGCTCTCCTGGAAATGGCTAAACATCTGCCTGCTGATGGGAATAAAGAATAGGAATTCCTTATTTTACTTTGCTTATGCACACAGCTTTTCCTTCCCTTATTAAACCGTCTTTATTTCAACCAATGAGTTTTCTTGCTCTTGCTCTTCTGATTCTCTCCCCATCCCTCTTCAGGAGAGTGAGTGACTGACTGGTGGGGGCTTAGTTGCTGGTGGGGGTCAACCCTCCACAGCTGCTGATTTGTAATTCTTACAGTACTGTTATTTAGAGATAGATTGTTTATCCCTAAAGCTGTTGGTGCGGTGTCTGTTATTGTATCCCAAACTTATAAGTTGTTGGGGCTGCCTTAAGCCCTTACAGAAAATTCAATAGGTCTTTGAAAAGAGTGTTCTGTCCTCCATGTCACAGTGCTCATGCTTTTTTTTTAATACAGAAACACATGAAATTGAAAACAAACACATGAAATTGTTCTCCCATCCATTCCAAAATGATAATGGAGTTGAGAGTATTTGTTATTTATGCTCAGCCATTCAAGTGAAGATTTTATTGTAGTAATTTTGGTCTTTGCTCTTGTGGCTGTAATGTGCTCTGCATGAGCACAAGTAGCTCCAAGGCCATTTCAAGAGTTTTGAATGGTACTGTTTTAGGAGCTCTGCTGTCCTTGACAGATAAATCATACAGCTGTGATAACAACCGTCATTTGAACATAGCAAACTAGTCTGGCTGGACTCCTTTTAAACTTACTTCTTTGAGCATGAAAAAGCCAAGCTCATTGAAAAGACAAACATTTTTAAGCAGACGTGTATTTGTCTTTGATAACATGAATGAATGAAATTTATGTTTGGAGGTTACGAATCACTGTGCCACAACCCCATCAGTATAAAGTTTAAAGATGAAGATTACAAAAAGGGTTTGATGGTGAAGGTTTATGTTTATCCTCCCACCAGTCAGAAACCTGTGGCAAAGGAGAGTGGAGAGGACTGTGTAAGGAAAGCTACCTTCAGTGTCTGCATTTTCAGCAGTCTTCCTCAGTTCAGTGCCAGTGTTGTCTTCTAGTCTATTTTGGTAGACATTAATTTGTTTGCTTTTAATAACCTGATGGAAATAGTAAATAATGCAGATTTTCTGTAGAGCGAAATACCAGAACTTTAGCTGAAGCTTTAGCCAACTTTCTTCTGAAAATTGCATCTGTGCAGCCACATATTTTTATGGTTTTATTCTCTCCTTTTGGACCCATTTATTGTCTCACTAATATTGTTTCTCAAGTTACATAAGTAACTAGCTCACAGAGACAATGAGCTACCAGGCTGCATGAGGGTCACAATCACTCAGGTCCTATTCACTTGTTCACTTAGGTTGTGCAAGTTCTACATTTGAACTATTTTCCTGTATGTCTTACATTTAACTCAATTCCATTCTTCTGTTCACTTGAGGTAGTACAGAAAAGCACAGCAAGAAATCTGCTGAAGTGTATTTACAACATACATTTCTTCAGTTTATTATAAAGCATTGCATGTCAAATTCTGAAATGATATGGTGAAGAAATTAGTATTTGTATTACCTAGAATAGGAGATCAGTGTTTTCTCCCAATATTCCCCACCCCCCCCACGCCCCCTTTTTTTGGTGCCTGCATCTCTCTGTACTGCAGAGGTACAAAATATTTAACAACTGCTCAGCCCAAAACTCAGCCCACAGTAGCCACCACATTTTTAAAAACCCAAACCAGCTCCACACTCATATTTTTTAGAGATGCTACCACAGTTACTTTCAACTCTATTAATAGCCTTATTAAAACCAAATAGGAATAGAAAAAATGTAGGTTGTTCTACAAAACTGCCACTGTTCTGCTGTCACTGGCCATATAGTTTCACAGGCAAACTGTCCAGATATAACACACCTCTGTCTACTCAGTCCATGATTTCTGCTGAGAATGACACTAAGGCTACCAATTAGCAACAGCACTGACAACAGATTCTATGGGAGGAAGCTGCTTTGACACCACCAACCTATTTCACACAGCTCATTCAACAGCTGCTTTATTTTAAGGAGGTTCAGTCATTATTATTCTACAGTGGTTCCAAACCTAGATGTGAATGTTGTTTCCTTAGTCAGTGTTATGGGTTTGTGTGGCGTGGTTTTCTTTGGTGGCAGGGCAGGGGGGCTGCAGAGGCGGCCCCTTTAAGAAGCTGCTGGAAAATTCACCGCACCAAAATGTCGGACGTGCCAAAATGTCGGACCCGCCTCTGGGAGGGGAGTGACGGTGGTAGCGCCTCTGGGAGAACATATTTAAGAAGGGGAACCGGTAGTGTGGGG
>VYZV01031539.1:5025-22662 GCA_013401275.1 Pandion haliaetus | reverse complement strand
GAGTGAGGAATCTTCCCCCTGAGGAAAGGAGCGGCAGAGACAATGTGTGGCGAGCTGACCCCAAAATCCCCATCCCCTGTTCCCCTGTGCCGCCGGGGGGAGGAGGGAGAGAGAACCGGGAATGGAGCTGAGCCGGGAAGGTGGGAGGGTTGGGGGGAAGGTGTTCTGAAGTTTGGTTTCCTTCCTAATATCCTTGGTTTTGATTTGATTGGTAGTAAATTAAATTGATTTTGTTTCTTCCCCAGGTTGAGCCTGTCTTTTGCCCGTGACCATAAGTGGGGAGTGATCCCTCCCAGTCCTTATCTCGACCCACGAGCCTGCCTTTGGATTTTCTCCTCATCCCACCGTGGCCAGGGGAAGGGGTGGGGGGCATGAGTGAGCGGCTTTGTGGTGCTTTGTTACCGACTGAGCTGAAACCGAAACCACGACAGGAAAGAACATACTAAGTCAACTTTAAAATAATTTAAGTGTTGTTGACAAAAACAGTACAATAATTATTTTATACCATGCTGAATACTAAGGCAGTAAGGGTGCTTGGCTTGTATAACGTTACAGTAACCAGGGATGTCAGGGAAGTGCTGAAGATGATGGGTCAGAGTTGTGTGTGTGCTTGAAGAGAGAAAGAGAATTTACTGGGAAAGCTTTTAGGAGAAAAAAGGAATCATTAAGGTTGTATAGCTACCTAAAGAAAGAATCTAAATTAATAGTTTATATAAGAGAAAAAAATTAAATACAGAATCTCATTCATTCAAGTCAGTAGGACTCTGTCTCTGGGCTTCAATAGTGGCTGGATCAGGATTGCAAAGGCTAAGGTAATATGCATAGGTGAATAGTAGAACTTTGACTATTAAGACTCTAAATACATTTATTGTATTATTGTTTTGATAAAAAATAAGAGCATCACTTCCTAGGCATATGTTCAGGCATATCCACTTCCCCAGAAGCACACTGCAACCATATTTTTTTGTTTCAAAAAGGAAATCTTTGAATTGAAAAATGTGAACTGTTTTGTAAAATAATGAGGAAATGAAATTGTTTCAAATTGAGAAAGTATATTTGCTACTAAGAATTCTGTAGAAAGTGCACCCTGTTACATGTTGTAGTACTTTTGCATGTATAGCAATCCAATCGGCTGTGCATCGTATTGTTATTCTAGACACTTGACATATTTTCATATAAATGCATTATTTGGAAATGATAGTATGCCAACGGGGCTATTGTGGAGTATAGTTAGATTTGCAACACTCACTTACAGCACATTTTTTACAGTAAGTTGTAGTAGGTACCTGGATGTGAACGGTCTAGCTGAAGCATTAGGGAAGAATATAAAATAATTTGCCAATGCTTCTTGATTGATGCTGTGACACTTTCCATTACTGGGCTTTTGAAGGAAAGGATATTCAGGATAAAGGAAGAACGTGTTTAAGAGTTCAAAAGAAAAGGAACTTTTTTAAGAGAAGGAATTGAGGATAATGAATGATTCAACATACCTATTCACGTAATTGTGTCTAGAGCTTTGGCTTTTTTGTGTGCATGCATGCAAATATGTAGAGCATCACTTATACTGAGGAGCTTTCAAGACTGCCTGGGGATGCTGACTCTGCTCTTCTGCTGGTATCATCTTCAGCTCCTTTAACAGATGATTAATGGCCAAAATAACTTTTCAGTAGACCTGGGGCATGTTTTCAAGAGAAGAAGAAAAGTATATTCAGAAAATAAAGTGTTTAATCACACAAAGACAAAACTAAATTCCTGCAAGCATGTATGTCCATGTCTTCAGGTCTTTGGGTGGAAACTAGAAAGATCTTCAGCTTTCCTTCAAACAGAGACAGGAAATTAGCAATCATGGTGCCCTTCTTGGCAGCAAGCTGTGTAGCCTGAAAAAGTGATACAGGATTGCAGGAAATAAGTATTTTGTTCCAAAAAGAAAAGAAAAAATAGATATGTCTTTGTTATCATTGTATTATTTTAAGAACAGTGGTGTTGAATCCCTGCACTGTGGAAAAAAATGAAACTGAAGCTACCAAATTGCATGGGAACAAGAGTAATTTTGCAGTTCCTATGGTCAGGAGTTCTGGATCTCACCTAGGACACTTTTCCGTTAGTGACATCTTTACTGTTCTGAGCATATAAACAGACTCACTTTTAAAGAAGGCATATGTGGTGTTTTTTTAAAAATTTTTCTTCTTCAGGACTAGGCAGTATCATTTACCCACTGCTTCAAGTAGAGGTCAATGCAGAACAGCAGAATCCCTTTCTGGAAGTGGACAGAAAGAATAGTGACATTCTTGCATTGAAACTAAGCAGTGCTTTTTTGGGAGGGGTTGGTAGAGTCAACCTCTTCACAGATGAATGTGGAAAGAAAAAGACATCACAGTGATGCCTTCTGCCATCACCAATCTTTCCACTGTTGGAGAACTGTCCGCTCTGGAGTTGCACAGAGCAGCGGTGGCAGGGTGCCTGCCTGCCTGCCCATCCTCCCTCTACAGCTAAGGAGCTGTCAGACTATGAACACCACTGGAAAAAGAAAATGCAAGGGTTAAGAAAAAATTATCAGCATCACATGGTAATGATTCTGTCCTTAATTTCTTGCTTTTGGCCTACAGAAAGCTGAATGTTGTTGTTCAAGCAGTGTATTGAAAAAGGGGATTATAAGGCTGTGATTGTACAAATGCCTGCACTTGTGCCAAGCTTAAGGGATACCTTGCACAGATGTGGGCTTAGATCCATGTGGTTCTTACTGAAAGCCATAGTCTGAGGCTTTGATCACAGGATTTGTTGTATGCTGCACACTTACTGAGCCTGCATGGAATCCTGCAGGCTTGTATCAATGTTTGAAGACTTTAAAAAGCAGGAGAAAAATAAATAATATGTTTGCAAGATTTTTTTACTCTCTCTTCCCAGCATCTATGTTTCTGTCATGAAACATACTACAAGAATGGACATGCGTAATAACAAATAAATAGGAATGCATAGTAAGACAGAGGCACTTCACCGGCAGTAACCTTAGACGAACTGTTGTTTGTTTTTCTTATACCTTTTCTTCCCCTTTTTCTACTTGAGGACACATTTATTCTATACTTTCTGTAGTCTGATCATAAAGGGATGACTAGTGCTTAGCTGTCGCACAAAACAACTCTTACCTACACTGGATAAACTTTAACTATCTTTCTGGGGCTGTTATATCACCATTAAACTGTCCCATTTCCTTTTCCTTGAGATTTTATTACCTATGCAACTGAGGTGCTTTGCATTATACTTGGGAAAACAGAATATTATCTCTGGACATCTTCATCTGTGCTTTTTACAAATCTCTTCTGCTCAGGCCTCCACAGACTGCGCTGGATTTGTATTCAGTGTAGTTTATGCAGGATGCTCTCGGGAAAACCTGGTGAAGGTAGAAATTGCCGTTAGGGGCATTCTAAGGAAGGGGTAATGTACATCAGTTTCTAAAGAAATTCCCTACTGCAAGAAACATGAAAATGGTATGGGATATACATACAGACAAGGGTTGAGAATTGGAAAAAAAATATCTGAGAAGATAGCAACATTATAGCCATATTTTTCATTCAACTGCATGTCCCATTCCACCTCTCTGGGGAAGTACAGTGTTCTGGGTAGTAATAGTGAGGAAAAGACAAGGACAATGCAACAAAAACATTTGCAGAAAGCTTCTTTTCTCATTGCACCATTGCCAAGGGAGGCAAAATTAGTAGTAGCTGTCCACTCAGCCTCTTACAATGAACTTGTATGTCACAAGGAAGATTCACCACATATATTCAACCTCTTTGTCTTATAAAACAAACCATTATTTCTGGGAAAAAATAGCTGGTGTCAGGCGAATGCTTATGAGAAGTGCTCTGGAGGGAGCAGTGGAAGCAAGCGTCACTGAGCTCTCTGATAGGCAAGATGTCATATAATCCTTCCCACAATCTCATCAGAGCATGTTTTAAAACTTGCTAGGTCTCCTCTCCTTGTCACTGCTGCTAGAGGCTGTCCTGAAATCTCCCCAGCTAGAAGTGGTGTGACTCCCAGCCTTGGTGTTTCCCTAAGCAGACTACAGCAGGTGTGCTTGGGACAGCAGCAAATTTGAGCTTATGTAGGTCCTTTCACTTGGCGGTGGGAACTCAACCATCCCCTTTTCCTTTATAGCTAACAATTGTATGCACTCACTGTCTTCATTTTGGTAAGTAAAAAATTGTTTAGCACCCCCTTATAAAATATGCTTGGAGCCTGACCCAGCAGACTTTCTCCATACACCTTCCAGTGTGATTCACAGGGGAGCCTGAATGAGCCAGGCAGATGATTGACAGCCTGCTGTGCTCCTGCTGAGCCTTCTCTCACCCCAGGCATTGCTCTACTTCCTATAAACATTTTGAAGTTATCGCTTTTGACATCCTATGCTAAAATATTTATTTTCAGTGAAAAAGCTCAGCAGTGTTTCTGCAGAACTCTTGCACTAGCACCTGCCTCATTGCAGCAATGTGTTTTTAGAGCTGAACTCAGTCATCAAATATTGACCGTCTTTATGTTCTCCTGTCCCTGGTTCCATTTGGATTAACACTTTCCTATTGTTATTGATGCGTCTTGAAGACATAGCTGAGGTGTGCAGTCAACCAGCAAATTAAAACAAACAATGAATATTGCAGAAAGTAGCTGTACTTGTGTGTGTATTTGATAAGAGACAAACTTTTTTCCCAATTTATATTTTCTAGAAAATGATACTACAGGCTTGCTGAGTTTCTTGCCATTTTTTATTGCTGTTTTCTGTTGTGAAATATTCCCGGCTTATTGCTATTTCCAACATCTTAGAATTCCTTCTAATAGAACAATTTGAGGTTGAAAAGTCTGAGGAGAAAAGAGTGACGGGATTATTTTTTTTTCCTGCTAGTATGACATAACACTGAGGCCAAAAACCTCTTCAAGGAGAATAAGACATCAAGGCAGAAGGGCTTCCAAGTGAGGAGGTACATAAATATGATGCTTGTTAAAAAAGAGAAGCAAAAGATTCCTTAGAAGAAAGGTAGAAATACTGATGCATTGCCTCTTCCCCAGGGCTACTGTCCAAAGATGAAGCAAAAATCCTGCTCGTTACTAAGCTATGCACGTGTTAGAATGACAGGAAGAGGGGGCTGAAGAAATAAGTGAACAGGAGTGGAGTGATCATTGCGATGAGGTACAACATGCAGGTAGGCAGGGAGGCCACCCTGAACAGGAGGTGCAGTAGAATAGTTTCTATGGTGCTCTCTACTTTATATGACAGCTCTGTAACACAGCACAGTGGTCTTACACTATTGGAGAGAACACCCAAACCCGTTAACCAGTCATCAAAAAATCTGAAAACAACAGAAACAAAACAAAATTTCATGTAGAGTGTAGTAACATGAATGTGGTACCTGCAAAACATTTGCATCCAAATAGGATAGATACATTCTTCGCAGGATAATAAGAGCATAGGAAAATTTATGCTGGAAGAGCCCCCTGGAGGTCTCCAGTCCAAAGCACAGGGCTTTGTTTATTTAGGTCCTGCAAACCTCCACAGATGGACTGCACAGTCCTCCCAGACAACATGGGCCAATACCTGTCTGTCCTCATGGTGAAAAAGTTCTTCCTTTGTCCAGTCTGAATCTCACTTCTTTAAAGTTAAGCCTGTTGTCTCCCATCTTCCTGCCATGCACTACTGTGAAGAGCCTGGCTCCATCAATTGCCTCCTTATAGGCGTTGGGGGCTGTTGTTGAGTCCCCCCAAAGCCATACCTTCTCCAGGCTGAAGAAGCCAAATTCCCTGATAAGGCAAGTCCTCCAGCCTCTCTGCCATCTTGGTAGTCCTTTGCTGAACATGCTCCAGTTTGTCCATGTCTAGATTCTAGATTTGTGGATTCACTCCACAAATTATGTGAAACTCCTACATCAGGAAGTTATGCCCAACAACCACCAGAAATCCTCTGACTCTTGGGTCCCTCCTTGTTGCCCTTCCAGGAGCTGGCAGACCCCTGCAGGGACCAGGGTCTGTGGTGCAGAGACTTCCATGAGTTGTTTAGAGACAATGTCACCAACTTCCTTTCACGGACTGAGTGGTTTGTAACAAACTCCCACCACAATGACACCTTTACTGGCCTCCCTGCTGACCCTGACCCACAAGTTCTCACCCAGACTGCTGTCCATCATGTACAACAGCCGCATATATCCAAGCTGCTCCTGCTTGTAGAGAGCAACATTCTCCCTTGTGCCCTTTCCCTGCTTGTCTTCCCTGGAGAGATTATGTATGTCCTTTGCAGCATGTTTCTGTGACAGTACACTCAGCTTTAGCTCCTCCTGCTTGTTTCCCAGGATGCATGCATTTCTGTATGTACACTGGAGGCCAGTGTTCCTTTGCCCACTTTTACCACTCCTGAGGTCCCTCTTGTTCCCATTGTCCTTCATCTTTTGTTTTCTACCCATCTACTCTTTCCTTTTTAACTGTGGTCTGCAATCTCCCTCCCCATCATTTCTGGTTTAAATCTCTCCTCAGCAGGTTGGCCAGCCTGTTGGCAAAGATGCCCTTGCTCCACTTTGTCAGGTGGATCCCATCTCTTCCTAGCAGTCGTCCATCTTCAGAGAGTATCCCATGGTTGTAAAAGTGAACTCCCTGACGTTGACACCTCCTATGTGAGGAGGTGCTGACCTGCAGAGCTGCATCCTCCCTCAGATCTTGCTCTGGGCTGAAGCCTCTGCTGTGCTGGGGTAGTCAGTCCTGCGGGTGATGGGCACTGTGCCCTGTGGGGCATCACCACCATGGTAGTGGACCCTCACTACCTTCAGCCATTTCCAGTCCCCTTCTGTGCATTTGTTTGCACACACTGCTGTACCCGTCTGCAGTGCTCACCAGGAGAGGTCTCGCATCCCTGTGAATACAGCTCTGTAATTCAATTACTTGTGTACAGGTTATCATCAGTAATTTCCAATTAAGTTTGGTTTAACTTAAAGTCCAACAATTAAGTCTCTCTGTTTCTGGTTTGGTCATGTGCTTAATTTAGGTGCTTAAATTTAAACTATTGCTTTGGTGATCAGAATAATGAGTGGCATTAGGTCCACATTTCTGGGGGAAAAGTAACTCTCTCAAAATGCATCTATTGACTGCCAAAACATGTGCTGTGATTTATCAACAGATAACTGCTTTCATTTGTGGAAGCTCACATTCTTTTTGTGATATAATCATAACAGTTTGGATGTACAACAGGCCACTTGAAAACACAAACTGAAAGTGATAAAAACATTCTGTAGCTAATTCCATATACAAAGAGAAACACATTTGCTACACCCTGAGTTTCAATAGGGATCTAAATTGTCTGTCTTCCTTGCGAAGCTCAGTTTGAGATCAGACTTTGGGATATTTAATTGGCAACATCAAAAGAAAAGGAGGAGTGTGGGAATGACTTCCTAGCTTGGAAATAGAGGGTAAAGTAAGTGCTTTTCAAGTACGAAGAGGACAAAATCAAAAAGTAACGTATGAATTTTTTCACCTTTATGTAAAATATCAGTATTATGACTGTTAGTTTCTCATGCAAAGAATGAACAGAGCCGTGCAGGAGGCAGTAGATGATAGGATTCTTATATACAGATAAATCAGTATGAAACAATAAGATAATGCTTTCTGAAAAAGAAAGGCATGGATGAAGCCAACTTTCACCGCTCAATCAGGCAAATCAGCTGTTTTAATAACTATACCAGCACTAGCAATGATGACTCTTGGACAATGGTGATTTACCTGTTTTGCCAGAACTTGACATCTTTTAGCAGCTCACAAAAGGAGAAGACCAATATAGGCTTCCTGGAGAATGAGGCTTCCTTTTTGCATTTTCCATAAAAGCAACTTTTTGCTAAGTTTCAGTCTTGTTCACCTTTTCCTCCTCTCAGAGCACCCTATTCTTAAATAACACTTAAACAGTAACAAGGACTTTAAACAAAATGTTTCAGTCCAAGCTTGATTGTCTTTCATAAGCTGGTTCATTTTGGTCTTGGAACACACACACGAGTATAAAGCAAAACAAAAATAAATCTCTGTAGGATCAAGCTATCACTTCTAATCATAATCCATTTTCCTCTGCAGTCATACCTACTCTATGTGATGTATGCCACAACTTACATTTCACTCTTTTTAAAAAAAAAATCTGTTAGTTTCCTTGCCAATCACTCAATTTCTAGCTCATTCATCTTTTTTTTTTTTCCCAAAACCAGCATTTCTATTCATCAAGCTGCTCAGTTTCATATACTCAAGTACAGTTTTAATTGGTGCGAGTGCCATTTATAACCAAGGGGGAGGAAATGCACATAAACTGTCAGCTAGATGGATCTGAACAGAATAATCTGAAGGCTGGAAACTCTTGCCATTGTAATGCAAAAGTTCTGTTTAGAAACTGCTGGCCATCAGAGAGCTGAGGAATGTTTCACTGTGTGTGCTTTATAAGAGGATTCTGGTAGCTTCACTTTTGACCAAAATACTATTTCTTGTTACTGATTTGCTTTCTCTTCTCTCTCTTTCTTAACAAGTACAGTTTAGTGATTGTTAAATACAGTTCAGTACTGGATAAGTACAGTGCTTGCACAATATAAGCATTTTTATATGTAGTGTTTGATTTTTGTCTGAGCTGTTCTGCATCATTGTGCTGTGGCAGCACTGGAGGCCTGAAATGAGCCATGTGCCCCTTTGGGATGTATGTTTTACAAATTGCATTTTAAGTGATGATTACTGCTTCAGTGAACTTACTGTCATCTATTATATTCTATAGGCAAAGCAACCTACAGTATCCCTCAGTGCCCTATGATAAAACCAGATACTGTGAACTGATAAATAAGATTTTATAACATCTGATGTCCTGAATCTTTTGTTGTTTGTGATTTCTTGTAAAAAGTAGTTGAATGAACTCAAGTACCTCATTTCTTGTAGAATACATACTCCTTTAAAAACAAAAATAAGATATATGAAAAAATATAAAAAAAAAAAAGTGAAACGAATATGTTACATTCAAAACGTTTTTAATAGCAAAAGGGAACACGGCACATATATGGATCCAAGAATTTCTTTTTAACTTAGTTTAAATATTAGCAATGTAATCAAAGGACAACAAATAGCTGTTATCAGTCCACATTAATGCTATTACTGTATGAAGAAATGCAAAAAAGCCTCATTAATAATAACCTTAGCACTGTTGTGCAGGAAAGCTTACTGTTCTCATCTCCCCCTTTCCCTGGCATGCCACTCACCCTTCCTGTGTGCCTCTAGGATGGGAGAGTGACAGCTTCAGTCCCTGCAAGAGGAAATGGGGAGGCTTACGATGAGTTGTGGGTGTCCTGGGATCTTTGCTGGCAGGGATATGATGTTCAAGGTGGGGTTTTCTTCATCGCCAGCCTTGGGTCTGCTTGGGGCTGTTTTTATGTTGGTTTTTTTTTTCTCACAGCCCCAGCTTCCTTCTCAGGGGCTCCCAGCTAAAGCCAGAGAGTGGCACAGTGGCCTCCCCCAGCCCCAGCTCCCCTCAAGGGCTGCCGTTTGTCACCCACTGAATCCCTACTCTGGTTGGTGGGGCCAGTCTCACGTTGGGAATCACAAGGTGAAGCTAATACAGGAGGAGACCCCACAGGCAATGCCCCCCTCGGCAACTGCCAAAGCGGGCTGAGGCCATGGCGAGCCTGGATGAGCCCAGAGACCCTCTACTGCCAGGGCGGTAAAAGGTCTGCAGCTTGTTACTGGTTATGGCAAAAATGAGTCTTACTGGGATATATGTAAAAAAATTCCTCTGTCCCATTATCATAATTCGGAACAGATAAACAGGAGCTGTGAAGGTAATGATTTCTTTATAAGACCATAAATTATATTATCATCACATTTTTTTTTCCCACAAAGAAGCCCTGAACTAATGTCTGCAATTTTATATTATTTTCAGGAAGAAACCTTTCACCCAATGATGGCTTGCAGGTTCCCATCCTGTCTTTTGATATTATTTAAGCACTTAGCTGTATATATTACAGTTAAACATGATGACTAACACAAAATTAGGGGACAGGTAGTAGGCAGCTTTCAAGACTGGGCCTCCAACCAAGAGCTGTATTTTCCCTTATATCATTAAATTAGTAAATTCATGTTCTCAGAACTCCAAATATGTTCTCATGTTCTCAGAAATTGGCAGATGGGAGGATACATTAACGAGCAAGTGAGTTTTACGCAGTTTTAATGAACTCTTATGAGAGCTTCTCTTTATGTTGGAGAAAAACAACTTGTTTTTTGTTTTTTTTCTGAGGCTGTGTTAACCAGCTATTTCATATACTGTGGCTGAAAAAGCCAACATCCCTCAAATCACATCCTTAGTTTCTCATGCATCTCATCTCAAAGCATTGTTTACTCCGCTGGAGAGTCTGTTTCTTTAGATTGCCGTTCATGCAGATGAACACACAAATTCTTTTCTCTGCTTCTTAACATTCACCACTCTTCCCTCTGAATGTGAAATAAACCAGCTTTTAAAAAGAAATTTAGCTGTGGAGAGAATATTTTTAGCATGTAGTGTGCAAAAGTAGTTTTGACAGCTTTTGTGAGCTGTTTCCATGAATGAAGAAAAGTGATTGAGGTGTGTATTATACAGATGGCGACTGCCTCCCACTGATCTAGAGATGGTTAAAATAATTCAGAATTCCCTACAGAAGGGGCTGATGACATTTTAGGTGAACACAAAAACATCAGAAATTTCAGGCTTAAGCAGAAGAAAACAGAAGGCAAAAATATAAAAAAAAAAGGCCAACCAAAAACCCAAAGAAAAAAAATCCGGAAATGAGAACATTTCTCAGAACATTACCTCAGCTAATTTCTTTCTGGTACTCCACACGTTTTCTTAAGCTGTAGCAGAATTCCAAAAGCGCTGTGATGTTCCTTTTCTCTGGGTGATGTTCATAAGGTTAGGACAGAGCTCAGTGTGGTTCGCTGTATGAAACTGATTTGAAAGACAGACAGGAGATAAATGCGTTTACTAGGGTTCCTTAAATCACTGGACAGATTACCAGGAATGGCTAAAGGCCATGGGTTAGATGGCCAATGTCCTCCTAAGTAATTCTGTTTTGTTTGTATCCATATCCAAACCCCTGTTCTAGACTGAAAACACAAAATGACTCTTCTAGTGACTCCTTTCTTTTGGCTACCACATAACTATATACCAAATCCCAGCTAAAGCAGGATAGGCAGCCCTACAATTTTTTGAGGCTGACCACTGACTCTAGGAACAATCTTCTCCTTCTCCACTTTGGACAGTGATTCAGGTTTCCAGGCCTCCTGAGCATCCAGAAAGGTCAGAAATCGCCACTGGATATGTACAGCATCTCAGTAAGACATGCAAAGTGAATTCAGTGTATATCAAATACAAATCTGGTAGTCATGGAATGGTCTATTTTTTCAGAAAAAATAGTTCAGTGCAAAAACTTAAAGTAGAATTATTTGTGCTAGTCAACAGCTCTTTCTGAAGCTCCCCAAACCTGCACAGTGTGGAAAAATTAAACCTCTTTCAACCAACACAAGGTACTGTGTGCAAGGAATGCAGGGAGTTCTCCCTTGCTGGTTCTACATTAACAGCAGCATTGGTAATGCCAGTTTTTCCCTGTCACTGTTGAGACCTCAGGTACAGCTTGTGCGCAATGTGCAGCAGGGATTGCGATGACATGAAAAAAACCCATGAAAGAACATACTGTGAAGAACTTCAAACAATCTTAAAGTGGACAAGAATAAGCTAAAATACTATCGTTACACTCATAGTGGGTTTATATGTTTTCTTTTCTAGCAGCCCGAGCTCCTGTTCAGGGGCTGCTCTTTGTCAACTGCTGACTCCTGCCTTGGTTGGCTTTTTTACCTACGTGGCGGTCACAGTCCTTACACTAAAACAGGTGGGGCAACAGTCACCTCACTAGTAGACAAATATTAAGTCAGCTCAGGCCAAGACATGTCCTGAGATCCTGCTCTGTCAGGTCACTTCAAAGCTGTGTCCTTTTGCTTGTATTGGCTACGTCACAAATTTTATGCTCAGTAAAAATCACTGCCTTCTAAGGAAAGGAAAAAGCAGATAGGGCTAAAATAGAATGGGTTCAAATCTAAATTATCTGAGCTCTGACAATACCTCCCTGTGAGATACTGAATAGGTTGGGGCCAGCTAGTCTAGAGATGAGAAATAGTGCTGGGGTTATTTCAAGTCTGTGGTATAGATGAAGGAAAACCACTCTATTTTCTTAGTTGCTATAAAAAAGACATCCAACAGAGTTTTTCTGAAAATAAGAGTCTACAATATGCAAGTTTACTGAATTCCTTGTCCTTGTTTTAATCACAAACACGTGACATGAAGAGGTTAGTACAATTCCAAGAGAATCAAATCTTACAAGGCAAACATAAAGAGCTAGAAGGAAATTTATCTTATGACAAGGCATAGGTGATGATGAGAGGAGTAGGAAAAAAGAACTGTTATGTTCCATATTGGGTAAAAATTGAAATACTGGAGAATTTTTGGGGAAAAAAAGGTATGGGAACATCCTCTCATCTTTCTCAGACTTCTCCCTAAACAAAATTTTCTGCAGCCCACTGTACAGCTTTTAGGATGCAGTCTAGCCCATAGAGGGTGGGCGCATGAGGAAATGCAGCTCTGTCAGTCATGAGAATATTTCCTGATTAATATATTTCAGTTTTCATCCTAATATTTGCACAACTCTAGTCCACACTAAACAGTGATATTAATAAAGTTTTTCTGTGGAAAACAGAAATTTGTCATAGATACTAAGTGAAAACCAGCTTCCACATAGAGGAAGGTTATTTCACAATTCTCTGTAACAGAGGTTCTTTCCTTTAAAGGTACTGCACAGCGCCGGGGGATGCAGAGAAGTCAGATGTAGCATAGTAATTTCCATAAGTAAATGTGCACTATTTATATCTCACCCAGGGTAGTTAGAAGTCAGAGTTCACAAGAGGTCTGAGGGAATTAAGTTTTTAATGCTACTGAAATGTGGTGGGTTTGGAGCTCATAATTCTTTGACACCTGTGCTGACAGCTTTTCGTATCCTGTGGTGAGAAGCAGATACTATAGTTGGCCAACTATATGTCTTCAATTTTTTTGCCCTGTGCAAGGCTAGCAAACACCCTGCTGGCAAAATCTTTCTTTTCTCATTGTAAATGTATTAAAAATGCCTCAAGATTTTCCACATCACTTCAACATCTTCTTGCTGTCAAGGTTTTTCATTTCTTGGTCTTGTCCATACACTTACTCTCATTTTCTCTTGTTTCACAGCCAACATTTAGGCTGCACCCACGTGACAAAATTAATGCATTATCTTCCCCCTCACTAATGATAACCTCGTGCTTCCTGTTATCCCTGTGAGAGTGACACATAATCCATCAAGAAGATTCACACTTCTGAAATCACCAGTGGCTTGCTCCTTAGCTGCTTTAAATAGGGATGTGCCACTGCTACATGTCCTGTTCCTCTGTGCCTTGATCTGAACATCTTAATTTCAGTCCTGTGCCTTGAGACATAGGTAAGATGCAGCGATTGGGATTCAGGAACCTCCACATGGGTGTCTTATGACATTTGTGATGCCACCTGTCCTGATCCAATATTGGGGAAGGTTTCGATATGATCCCAAGAGTGAAATTAAGACACAAACGAGGTCAAATGCCGTATACCCAAAACAGCTCTTATTATCAAAAGTATCAAAAGTAGAAAATAGTAGTGATAGGATAGAATGGAAGAAAAAGGCAGAAATTAAGCAAGCAGTCAGGATAGAGTTGCAAGAATAGTCACCATCGTGGGTCCAGTGGTGTCCCGTTTGTCCTCAGTCTTCAATTCTTCAGTGGTGGGTGCACACCGCGGCTTTTCTCCACGTTTTTTTTATAGGGCATAGTCTGATGCATGCACATACATACTGCTTATGCACTGTTCACCCACTACAGGTTTCATCTATCACACGACCTTTGTGTGATCAATCACCAGAAACCAGTACATCATCTCGAAGGCTACAGTTTCCATGACAGTGGTAGTCTCCACATTCCTGCATGCTTTGCCAGCTCCAGCCCCTCTCCTCTCCTGGATGCCTCAGTGACCTGGTAATTGTCCTTATCGGACAGAGGGATGTCCTGCTTAAACAAGCCATCCCAGAGACAAATGGCATGAGATAAATAGTTCAGTCTCTCACAGCAAACAATCTTTGAGACAAATGCCTCAAGATGCCAATTCAGTCACTCACACCTCCTGGCTACCAACAACCTTCCCCTCAAGGAGGGCTGTGGTCTTACATGGTCCTGTGGTATATCTCTAAGTGGATGCCTTGAACACAAGCAGTTATCTCAAATGGTGCTAGCTACTAATATGTCAGCACCTGGATCCTTCGTGCAGTATCCTAGGGAACTTGCCTGGCCATCTAACTTAAAATAGTCTTTGAGTCACACCTGGCCCTGTGGCAGGAAGAAGCAAAATGGTAGTCTGATTACAAGAGAAGTAGACCAGTGCTTCCTGACTTGAAGTATTCTTGGTGTAAAAAAAGCCCAGCACAGTCTATGTATAATTATCAATAGAATAGGTTAGATTACCTGAGTACTTGAGAGGTGCCTTCCCTGGTATCTCAAGGGTCTTGTGGGAATGAGTCACAACTCATAGAATCTTATAACTGGTCAAAACCTGTATTTTTTCTCATTCAGGGCCCTTACTAACTGTGTCAAAATCTATACTCATCCTCTAGATGATTCTCTATTTAGAGAATATATCTTGTATACAGAATATACCCTGCCATGATGAGGTGGGCATGACTGCTTCTTTGAAAATGAAGTACATTATCCCTGAGTAGGCACTGCTGGATATTTTTCAAGACTGGGACCCACAGTCATTTGCATCCTGTCAGTGAGCCAAACTTGCCTTTATCTTTCACAGATTTTCAGGCAGAAGTTCATAAACCTGCTCAGATCGCTTTGCTCAAGAATAGCTGTCAGACACACAGCCAACACAGATTACTGTATTTTTATTGGATTGAATAGGCACCAGAAGCATGCCTGTCCTTGTCAGCAGTATTGATGCTTTTTTAGGCAGATTTACTAGTGGTACAATGTCTCCACATTTCAGATTCTATTTCATTATCTGTGAGATGTCAGTCATTCACCATCCATCAGCTTCATTTACCTTATGCAGTGGGCAGGCCTCCTTTGAACTGTTGACAGCGTTGTGTCCTTTTTGTATTGTGTACACCGAGCCAAGTGCCACACACCAGCGTGTTCCCGTCTTGTGCTGAAGCACTTGACTGCTGGTGCTTTCATAGGGAGTTCATCAGCCTCATACAGGCCTTCAATTTCTGTGATGGGAGTCAGTTCTGTTACTTTTAAATTCCTAAGCCTTTTTATTGGATATGATGTTCAATGGCAGGTAATACTACAATCGTTATCTGGCTTTTATCTTCTGGCAAGCATATCTTTCCTCAGCAATGAAATGATGAATAAGCAGCAGTTCCACAGTGAAGAAAGTCGACCCCTCTCCCATATATATTTAAATGGCTAATAACTTTTTCCACTCTCTCACATACTATTTTCAGAATGTTTGGACATTATTCTGTTTTTTTATTTTTTTTTGTTGTCTTTTAATTGGAAGCTGTCTTTGAGAATGGTACTGACTAGGTGACAATACTGCACTTTTCATTATGTTATGATTTTCATACCTTACTGATCTTTTTTATGGATATTACATGCATTAATAACCAATTTTCTGAGCAAGCACAGAAAATGGGAAGGTTATTGGATCAAAGGGGCTTTACAGTTTGGACAAGTTTTCATGGAGACCTAAAACTCTAAACCTTAGGACATCTATTTTTCCCAAATGGTGATGTGAAAACTGTTATATAGCTTTTTTAACAGACCTTCACAAGAAGAACAGATTTTCTTTAATCATTCCTACTCTTAGGAAAAATCCTGCTCATCGAAGATGCAATCTATTATCTCAGCAAAAGTAACTCCCTTAAAACCCTGATCTAGAGAACTTTGTCTTAATCCAATTTAATTAGGATTAGCATGTTTATTTAGATTCATTGCCAACCATTTATTTAGCTAGCATCTATTTGCATTCTTTAGATATTAAGTCTTTCTAAATTACTTCAAATCAAATTGAAAGTCCAGATTTGTATGTTATTTCCCATCAAATTGAGGCAAGAAATAGACATAACATAATGGAAAGCTTTTATCCAGTGGACTGAACCTGCCTAGCTTTCTTGTTTGTTTCCAGATGTGGATCCACTGAATTCAGTGGAAATATTGAATTCAGTGGATTTGCTCTTGATTTATATTGGTGTGATGGAAGGAGGCAATTTAAAGATGTGCAGAACAAAAATAAAGACAGCAATACAAGTGATTCAGAAGGGGTTGAAAGTCTCATTCTCTGCTTTGAACAGCAAATATAGAATTAAAAAAAAATGCTTGCTACATGAAGATCTCAAAGATACTAAGATTTATCACTTCTTACTTTTCTCAGCATTAGTGTTGTCACTTCTGTTTCATATTCTGTTTTCTTTGAGATGGCTGCAGTTATTAAAAGAGAAAAGACAATCAAGTTCTGTTCTATAAGTCTAGTCTCTAAAGTCAAAGGAATTGCATAGATTTACCTCAGGCAAGTCTCTAGCCTATGCTAATTTCCTGGATTAGTATTCAGGTAATTTGGTATTTTCCAGCAAACTTTAAAATTCGATTAGATCTCCATACAAAAAATAATTAAAGCTGCAGTTAAAATAATCAGTCTGCATCATTTGACTCATGTCTTTTCCATCGATGATGCTAATATATACCTCCAAACCAACATTTCCTGAGGCATTTGTTTGATAGGACTTGTAGTAGGACTCACATTCTTCCAAATCCCCATTTTCAGTTGTTTAGTATTTTTTTTTTAATGTTCTAGGTTACAACAAGGAAAATACATTAAAAACCAACCTTTTGCTTTGATGGTCATTATTGTGTACATGTTTTAGAGCTTGAAATTAGGAAGGGCTGGACTTTTTCCTCTCCCATGATAGTCTACTTGCATTTGCCCAAATTATTTTTCTGAAACACTGTGCTGAACATACTTTGGACTCTCACAGTTACATTTATACTAGTAAATTAAAATGCCCAGAAACCTTTCTGGGTACTCCAATGTGATCATACACACTGTTGAACTATGACAATGTTCTATGCTGCTCTCATGGCCCATGCCAACTATTTTCCAAACAAATCCCAGGCACAGTTAGACTATAAACCCCACTTTTTTCCCAAGGTGCTTATGGGCACGCATGTGGTCACTCTGAGCCAGGTGGCTTCAGTCTCTGGGAGTGATGTCGACCATATTTCATTTATGGCTGGATCCTTTTCCTGGTGGGTCCCTNTTTTCCTGGTGGGTCTCTAGACTGGATATATGAACATATCATCTGTTGTTCTGAATGTTTACAGACTATTCATTTGACTTCAGGTCCATTCAGCAACAACAACAGACAAAATCTTCACTTTTCAAGAATTGGGATTGTAACTACCTAATTACTTTTTAAGCATTATAATATTTTTACTGTGACCCATGTTTGTTCATCAGTTTAAAACATGATTAAGGTGAACGATATCTAAAGTCTGTATTTAATAAATGTTGAT
>VYZV01031537.1:124889-137272 GCA_013401275.1 Pandion haliaetus | reverse complement strand
CGGGAGCCAGGGGATCTTCTAGCAGCTTCGCACAGGAGCCACCTCTGCAGCCCCCTCCCCCACTACCAAAGAAAACTGTGCCACACAAATGCATAACAAGGAGTTATCTGCACTCTGGATACATTTGAGAAGTCCATAATAAACTCTTTTCATTAAAATGCTTGGGGTTTTGCTAAGCATGAAATGAGTGGAGATAAGGAGTTTGTGGCTGATGCAAGGAAAACACTAGCTGTTCTCATAGACTAATTGCAGTCCTACCACTGCAGATCATAAAAAAAGCAATTAATCTGTAATTATAAAGTTCTTGTACTCTATTTGAAATGTTGGGGAACAAAAGAAATGTAATTCTTGATGTTAAGTGAAAATGAAGTATGCAATTTGATACTTTGCATTTAGGAATGGACCTTGAATGGTCTGTTAGCAAGAACAGCCCAAAGCAAAAACAGCCCTGTTAAATAACTGCTGACAGGCATGTGTCTCATCTGTTCTTAAAAATCTCCGTAAGTAAAGATTCTCCTACCTTCCATTGTAAACTTAGATTTGTTTTCCACAAAGAGAAATTTAGCAGTCTGGACCTATTTCACTGGAACACCAACTTTTATCAGAAACAGTTTCCTAGCAGTGGTTGGTGCTCTCTTGCTCCACTTTGCTGAAGAAACTGCCTGCATTCAAGAAACTTTCCAACCTCATGAACCCAAATGTTGTCCCTCCTAGCACTGGAAAGCCTCTTGACCAAAGTAGCCACTGCATAATCCAGAGAAGAGTTATAATCTAGAAAACTACACCAAATCAAGATCTGTATCAAACAGAAACCCAAAGCAGATATTCCAGGCATTTAGAACCCCCTCCCCTAGCCAGTGTGCTGTTTGTCACCAACTCAAAAACACTTTTCCTCCTTTTGCTTTGCCTACGATGGCTTTCCTCTACTCCTTCCCTACTTAACTCAGTCACACTGATAAAACTCTCCTTCTTCATGGTCCCTACACTACTGTAGCCCACCTAAATGGTATTTCTAGACCAGACTTTGCGAAAGGCAGCTGAATACTGAGGGGGATATTCTAATATACTCGGGTACTCCTTCAATACCTCAGAAACTCTTCTGCATATGCAGAACATGGAGGGGTAGCAGGTAGATATGTCCCTCTGGACACAGCAGTTCCCATGACCGCAACTAATACAACAGTTAGCCGAAGAAACTACTTGTTCATTTTATAACTTCTATAATGCAGTGCAATTCTTCCTGCTGTGACAGTGATTTTGCAGCCACTGCCATATGCCACTGGCCTCCCAACTACCCTGAGAGGCCACTGATAGACCAGCCTCGCTATGCTTTTGTGGAAGTGGCAGGCTGTGCCCAGGACTGCTGCAAGGGACCAAAGAGGGGAGCCAACATGTGCAGGACTACAGAGAGCTTCACTTTCAGACCATGCTTTTGCTTCCTGAAGGAGCAGCTATCAATAACCATTTTCTTATGGTTTTGCTTTTAGGATGTTGAAAATCCCACTCAGGAGGCCTAAAGCAGTCCACTGGTATGGCTACTGAGAAAGCCAAAGCTGCTGAGCCCTGATGTCCATCATGCTTATTTATGAGGTGTCCCACACTAGACCCTCCTTGTATCTAAAATCTGACCCACATATTGCAAGTCCTCATCATCCTTTAATCCCTTGATTGTTTTCTAGATATCAAGGCACAAGACATTTCCTCCTCTCTTATTCTTTCCCTAAGATTCATACTGGGATGGAAAAAATGATGCATTTTCTCCTGACATGTAAGTGTTACAGCTGACTCACAAGTGTTCCTGCTCCTCCAGGACTGCAGCTGCTGTGTCCCATTCTGCCTTGGAAATACAGCAAGGTTTAGGAATCACCCTTCCTTATATATTTAAGTAACATAATGTGCTAACTTTAAAGTACTTGGCCTTGTGTCGTGTCCCCCCAGCATTTATTTAATTCTCAGTTTCATTTCTGTAACAGAATCAGTGTGGCCAGCAGAAGCACAGAAGTGACCATTCCCCTGTACTTGGCACTGGTGAGGCCGCACTTTGAGTACTGTGTTCAATTTTGGGCCCCTCACTACAGGAAAGACATTGAGGCACTGGACTGTGTCCAGAGAAGGGCAACGAAGCTGGTGAGGGGCCTGGAGCACAAGTCTTATGAGGAGCAGCTGAGGGAACTGGGGTTGTTTAGCCTGGAGAAAAGGAGGCTGAGGGGAGACCTTATCGCTCTCTACAACTACCTGAAAAAGGAGGTTGTAGTGAGGTGGGTGCTGGTCTCTTCTATCAAGTAACTAGTGATAGGACAAGAGGAAATGGCCTCAAGTTTCGCCAGGGGAGGTTTAGATTGGATATGAGGAAAAATTTCTTTACTGAAAGGGTTGTCAGGCATTGGAACAGGCTGCCCAGGGAAGTGGTTGAGTCACCATCCCTGGAGGTATTCAAAAAGCCTGTAGACAAGGCACTCCAGGACATGGTTTAGTGGGCGTCGTTGATGGTTGGACTCAATGATCTTAAAGGTCTTTTCCAACCTAAATGATTCTATGATTCTATAATTCCTTCCCTTTTTCACTCCCACAATTTTTGTGGGACACACAAATCCCTCAGGCAACTTTTGAAATATCAGCCTTTATCAAGGCTGTTTATTCTGTCAATGCATTCTGTCATTCTATTTTGCCTTTTCTACCTTCTCTAGACCAATTCCGTGTGAAGAAGGAGGAACGCATTTTCCTCCCCTGCCCCTCTTTTAAGACTTTACAGATGGCCCTGGACTCACTGCACTGTAAAACATCCTTATAGAGAAGGGGCAGAGATAGCTTTGCTCAGACCTCCCTGCACTTCCCTCCTGTTCCTCATTATCCCCTTTGTCGAAGACCTCTGCAGTCCTTTTCTCTGTCTCCTTTGCAATGTTTTATCTCTGCTTCATTGCTCAGTTGACGTATTGTCTCTGCTTTGATCTGCTTCAGACCCCACACACCTCTTCTCTCCCTGCTCACTCCATTAGCACTTTCTTTACCCCCAAGCACCCAGAGAAATTCTCCCTTCAACAGCACTTTTAATCCCTTCAGCTGCTGCTGCATTGGTGAATTTACTGAAGGCCCGGGAAGACAGCGACTGTAGTTATGTCCCCAATGAAGAGCCGGCAAAAAGCACCCGTGTCTCTGCTCAGTGGGGACCCTGCTGACTTCTGTTTATTATTGTTGGCCATTGGCCAGGCCAGCCCAGCCTGTGGGCTCACTGGCTGTGCTTGTTCTGGTTGCTGTGGCTGGATGAAGGATCCCCCTGAGGAAAACCTCAGGACTGGAGGAGCAGTGTGCCTGCATGTCTGTTTGCGCACACGTGTCTGTTGCTACCCAGCAGCAGCCCTGGCTCCTTGTGCAGGTTCCTGTATCCTTTTTATTGCTAAATTTCCATTTTCCTGCCTCCCTGAAGGGGCCTCTGGCTCCTGCGTATCTGTCCAGAGCTTGCTGGAGTTTCCTCCGGCATTCCTCCGTGTTTCCTTACCAGCTCAGGGGAAAGAATAGCACTTACTGAATGGCCCATTCATGCCCTGGTAGAGGTACAAACCACACAGAAAACACCGAGGGCTCCTCTGCAGAGTTGGCTAAAGCAGGAGCACCCGAGTCAGCAGGAGACTCAAGGCACCATCACTCCTGCTCAGGACTGAGCGGACACCACCGAACACTGGATCAGCAGAGCAGGCTGTGCCAGGGCATCCCTGCACCGTGATGAGGCCATCGTCCCCATCACTTGCTGCAGACCTGGCAGAAAATTAACAGGTGGCAATGGCCTTTGAAAGGAGCCTCACGCTTCTCCTTCAGCTCCAAGTAAGGAGCTGGATCATTTCCAAAGGCAATGTTATGTGTACTCATCTGGAGGTTGTGGAAATAAATCAGTTCAAGGAATTAACTGGGTTTTCTGAGTAGCTGCAGCTTCTTCCTGCTGAACCCTCAGTAAGGCAGCGATTGGCTGCCCTCACTGCAGCACCAACCCCTGCGCTCCCTGTGCTAGCCCTGGTCTGGGCAAAGCTTTCTGCTCCCCAGGAAAAACTGTCAGTGGGTTTTGATCATTTGTACACATTAACTGGGGAACGTCTGTACCTTGTTTAATAAGGGATCCTTTTGTGCTTGGTTGTATGTAAGGAATCTGCAGCCTTAAAAAAGCTGGGAGTAATTTTTAGCCTCTCCAGACAAAAGTTTATATGATAGGCCTTTAATGGCATTTTCTGCTGACACTGCTGTTGGTGACCGTCATACCTGGGCTTTTACCCTGCTATTGGTCTCCAGAATCAATATTACCTTGCATTTTAAAAGCTGCTTTGAGAAGTCCCCAACATGTGAAAACAGCTGAATGTAGCAATGGTGCCAGTATACTGGGCACAGTATCCTGGGCTGTGCAAAAAGCTGCCTTGTCTACCTATTTTGACAATAGAAAAGACCGAGGAAACATAATCCCGAGTCTATTTGGTTGGTGCAGCATTCACCTCTGGAGTTCTACACCTTGTAATTTCACATCATACACTTTTTCTCAATTTAGCTGAACTTCAAGTTTTGGCAACAGGCAATAGCATTTTAGATACAACCCATCACAAGAGTGGAACGAGGAACTTTCCTTTCCAAACCTGACTGGACTTCTGTAAGTTTTAGTAAAAATCCCTTGTCACATTTTCATTTATAAAACTGAAGCAAGGTTGTTTGGGTGCCTACCTCACAAGGGATTAGGAGGTGCCTCAAAGGGCTTTTGAGACTGAAAATACTTCACTACTCTTCAGTCCTCTTGCCCACTTACATATTGCTTGGAGTCTCAGACCATCAAAGGTGTCGGGGTGACTCTTGTTATTAACAGGGATTAAGCTAGATAGGATTAACCCAGGGGATCAGGGGGTGCTAGGTTCATAATGATCCCAAGGCTACCGGCAGTAACCATTGATCTTGACTGCAACTTTTCCCTGTGCATGCAGTTCAGTGAGGGTGCGGGTATCTCCAATGCACACATTCATATATACATGGATTCAGATTCACAGATGCATAGATAGGAAGGTAAAAGCTATTTTAGAATACCCAAGATATTGCTGCTGTCCCTTCAGAATAAAAAACAAATTAGTAGCTTGATCTTGCTGTCATTACACAGGTAAGAAATTCATGAAATCAGTGTGACTAATCCTGTGATTAAGGACTGCAGAGCAGGTTTGGGACTTAATCTCTTCAGACAAAATCCCAATTTAACAGGAGTAAAATGATCCTAGTATCAGGTCATGAGGGACAGTGTTTCAAGCATGTGGAAGACGAAACCATAATTAATTTTCAGTTTGGAGGGATATCTTTGTGTTTATGTAAGTCTATTATACATGTGAAGCAATGACTCTACAGCTGTAAAATAATGATAATTTTTATTAGAAAATTAAGATCATCTGAATGCAAGGTTCTTTCAGGACAGCACAGTGATTTTGAAGCACAAAAGGAAGAACGCGGTTTGCAGGAAATGCAATGACAGAGCGGGGATGTAGTGTCCTTTTTTCAGGAGTCACATTTAAAGGGTAAGATTAGAAGTGCATTATCTTGATGCGGGATTACAGAAAGCCTGCTTGCACAGCTGGTACAACTGGCACTGAGAGGAAGACAATCTGCCCACTCTCCAGCTTCTAATCAGCAATAACATCATGCTGTTTTCAACATACTGTAGGATAACACTGTGGAAGGGTCTTACTGAATTTTAAAATAATTTTTATATTTATTTATATATATATTTATATCTGTGTGCTTGTGCCTGTGTGTGGCTAACCATTGTCTTTTGCTATTTCCAGTTTCTTAAATATCACACAGAGCTGTTTAATTCAGTGCAAGTCTTTTTTAACTTCCTTCAACTCTTATTTTTTAATGCCCTTCTTTCAGTGTGCTTTCCAGGAAAGGAGGGAAGAGTGAGCAGAATAAACATCCATACCTAGCTCTTGTTTTCAAAGCAGTTCAGTACATTCCTGCAGGCCAGGTAGAAGAGGAAGAGTGTCTGCTGTTTTCTCAAAGCTACAGGCAGTCCAGGTATTTCAGAGGTTATTCATTTGGGGGGCAGGGGGCAAATTTTGCCCTTCCACATATATTGAGTGGATCCAGAAGGTGAGGGTGCAGACAGATGCAGCCAGCACCCCTTCCAGGTGGGACAGGAGGGGAGTCTGTGAACTGAGCAATTAGACAGCACCATTTGCCCCCACAATTTTACGAGAGCATCATGTGCTACCTGCAAGGCTGAGACAAGGACACCTAGAGATATTTCTAGAGATAGCCTGAAACTGGTAACCAAACAGTTTGTAGTCTGTCTTTACAGTCATTGTGTTTGCAGGTACCTAAACTGCTCAAATAGAAGCTGTGTCTGCAATTAAGCATTTGTGGCTCAGAGCCTCAAAGGTCAGGAGATAGTTGGGCTAAATGCTTACCCTGGTTAGCCCACACCACCCGTCCGTAAAGATACATGTAGAAAATATAAACATTGAGAAATTAAGGAACCTGTTTTTGTAGAAATATCCGAAGGGTTGAAGCCTATCTCTTTTGAATGGTGGATTTGGAGTTTTTGTTGGAGATTTTCTAGAGTGTTGCTGCACCTTTGTAACAGTGCAGGTCCCCTGTGATGCTGCAATGTCAGCAGCAAGTCCAAGCTGGTTGCTGAGGCAGAAGAACTCTTGGCCTGGTGTAGAAGGTAACTGATAAACTAGCAAAATAAGAGCTGGCAAGACAGCTCAGATGGACAACTGTTCCTCCTTTTGTCATATACAATGCTTCCCCTTTTGTAGCCCCTTAGCATGTACGTTATTTTTACTCTGTGCAACCAAATGATAACAACCTGAAAATACCATTAGCAATGAGAGCATGTTAGAGCTGGTAGCCTGTCACTGCTCGACTTCCTTGCTGTCAGTTTGGGTTGTCCACAGACAAGCTCCCAGCATGCTTATAACCAATAAAGGGAGTTTGAAGAGATCAGAAGGCATATTCATAAGCACTTATTACTTGGTGCTGACTGGGAGCATAATAAAAACTGCAGAGAAGGAGGCCACTGATTTCTTATTGGATTCAGTGAGTTACTGAGAAATCAAAACAAAAGTCATTCTCCAATAACAGCTAATGTCTCTGCTGAGCTCCAAGCTTATTCCATGTTTGCAGTTTTGCTGAAACTGACTGGCTCAAATAATTATGTCATGAGTGAAGCCTGTGAGGAGTGGCATTTGACATCCTGGTGGGGAAAATATAGCTTTAATTGTCAACATTTCATAATCTGAAATTTCAAATTTGAGGCTGCTGATCCATTCTGATAAGATACATATTTTCCTTATAAATGGTATTGCATTTGATCTTCAGGTTTTCCTTGATGCATCTCTGGCTGCAGTTAACAGCTGTTATCACTCACTTGCTCTATTATTTTTTTTCTCAAGTGCTCCAGCTGATATATTTCTTATCATCTTCTTTTCTTTTGAAAATGTAACTTACTTGTATTTGTTTAATTGTTGGCCCACAATAAGCTTCCTCATTATCCATCAACCACTATCATCAAGCAATGCAAAAAAGAAAAAAAAACCAAAGGGAATAATTCTTTAGTGTCATTTGATGTGTCTGAGTCCAGTTATAAAGACAGACACAAGAGGGAAATATTTTGTGTAAAGATCCAGCAAATTGCAGCGTTGTACATATCCTCTTATATATATCTGGCAGAAATCCCTTCTCTAACTCCAGGACTTTGTTATGAAGGAGAAGGCATGAATTTGCTTTTCTGTATTCAGTCTCTTTTCTTCCCTAACTTGGATACTTTTGGTTGCTTCTTCTTCCCTGAGAAGAATTACCAGCTGGCCCAAACCTCCCTCCACTTAACTTGACATAGAATCATTAGCATTTCTCCTTTGGCTGTTAAGCAAAATCTATCAATTCCCACAAGCAGTTTTTGCTAGTTCGGGCAGAAGAAACGCCTGAGTCCTTTCTTCTCAGGTTTTAGAGAACTACCATAGAAAACATACGTTATTTCACTGTAAGGTATTAAAGATGAAGTTTGAGCTTTTCAGCACGCCCAAGGCAGGGTGAGGACCTAGTTGCACTGTCTGGGAATGGGCCAGGTCAGGGAACAAAACTGATCCGCAAAATTAAGAGCAGGTTTGAAAGCACGACTATGTGCATCAAAGCCTGTTGTGTGACTGTTGCAGCATCCAGAGCTACAGCTGAAGGCTGGGGTCAAAACCTCAGGTTTGTGCTCCGGGAGAGCTGGATTCAGACTGTCTGGTGGCTGTGGAAGTGTCTGTTTTCAGCAGTACTGGAGGGAGGGGGTTCTGCCCAGCGGTGCCAAGCGCTCGTCTGTTCTCCCCACAGACAATGGCCCCAAGCTCAGCTTCAGCACGCCCTTGAGTGCGTGGTCACACACTAATGATGTGAGCGAGAAGCAGATCAGGCTTGGCCTTGCGCGAGCTGCAGCTTCGGTGGACATGGCCATGACACATCCCTCAGACTCTCCTTGCCATAGGGCAACAAGTGCTCTGTAGCCAGCTGGTCTCCTGGCACATCTTCAATCATTGAGGGGCATTATGGCAACAAGAGTTATTTCAAAGCTATCTAACAAAAAAATCCTTAGCCCCAGAGAGCAAACTGGTTGTCACACAGATCACAGTGAGAGTAAGTGGGAGTGTGCATGTTCTGCTTCCAAAAGCACATGCCTCCGCAGACTGACCAAGGAGATGATTCCCCTCTGCATGGCACTTCTCAGCTCTGACCCCCGTAAGCAAGTACCCGTGACAAACTGGCTGCCTAAAATACTACAGTAATCAATTGGGAGCCAGAGAGTGGCTAGAAAAGTCATATTATCCTAAATGTAAAATGAAAGCATCCTTACACCCAAGCGGGAGCTCTAATTTAGCATGCCATCAGAATTCAAGGCGCCATTCAAAGGGTAACTGAGCACTATTTCTGGTTTTCACAATCAAAAGAAAAAACCTTATTACCTGCTTATTTAAACTAATAAGATGGCAGACGTATTATTTCAACAACATAAATTGTATGGGTATATAAACTCTTCCAGTTTATCCGTCAGGGCACAAGAGAGCGAATGGAAGATGCTCATAAACAATTCCTCTTCTGGTGACATCTGAGTCCTTCTGGTGACAACAGCTGTTCATGGAAAAAGCAAGTTTTGGCCTCCTAGCTCACAACATGGGCCCACCACTGGCAGCCTGAGGAGGGGTTAGCCTCTCATAGGCATTTTACTCACCGCAATTCTTTTGCAAGTGTTTTATCCATTCTGCTAATGAAATGTTTGCCAGGTGTGCCACGCTTGAAACACTTTTTCATTCTTGATAGCTAAATCTCAAACTTGAGCCTGGTGTGACACTTCTGAGCTCTAGTCACTCACTTTTTGCCAATGGGCAGTCTTGTGGAAATGCAGACATCTGACGGTTTGGAAGAAACAGCGTCTATCGCTGAAATCACATTTTGGCAATAATGACTCGAACAGCTAAAAATAACCTCCCGGTAATAGTGAGTGGCGAGGATGTGGCCCTGAGCATAGTGCTGTAAAAAGACATCTAGAAATGCAGCAGGATACAGTTTTAATTCCAATGTGTTCATCACCATCTGTTAAGAGCTACATCTTAGAGAAGAAAAAAGGCACCAGAGTATTAATCCTTTTTATTTAGAAACACTAAATTTAGGATCCAGATGGGATTTGTATTTTTCCGCACAGACTTTTGTGCTTGTTTGTGTCTGGATGCAGCAGCTTTACCTCTCTGCTTCTGCAGGTGCTGCCGGGGGAAGTAAGGTGAGGGGGTCAGCAGTGCTAAATTACAGCATCCATGTCGTGCTCGCCTGCATCAGCTGTGCCTGCAGCAGGCTGTGCGCTGCCATCCACCCCCTGCCATGGTCATTCCAATATCCCTGCCATCACCGTAAATGAGGATGCAGAAAGGTGTTCCTGTTTCAGCTTTAACTTCAAGTGGGCAAAAGAAGTCAATTCTTCTAGCCTTGGGCAGAAGAGTTCAGCTACTGCATTTTGAGGTAACAGCAATACTGTAGTGAGAATCCTATTTTCTCATTAAAATATGGAAGAAGCATCTTCCCCTGTGCAAGAAAATCTCTCCAGCTGCTTTTCTGTACTAAGTGAAACTGTTTAGAAGATTAAATACCAGACTTTAACCCAGTAGGAATTTGCTAGTCACTGCATTAAATGATCCAGTGTTTCTGAATGTTGTATGCTAGCAGTCTTTTGAAACAACAATCCAAATCTGAGTTGATTTTACCTATTTCCCAGTGCTGTTCAGTTCTTCAGAGGCTCGAGCTCAATTTGCCAGGTGGTAACAGTTTTTACTTCCAGTGTTTTGCCTTTGTATCTTTGCAAAAAAGAAGCTAGCATAGTTCTTTCCTACATGTATATATTTGGCAATCTTAACATCAGTTTGTGGTGCCCACACTGATCCCAGATGCTTAGCATGGACACAAATGGCTGCAGCTCAGTGCCTTAAACAGGCCTGCAATCTGCCTTGACCATATAAATAATAAAAAAACCACATGGTAGATGGCAAAGAGGCAGGCTAGATGGCAAATCGCAATTTTTGGTGAATGTCCTGAGTTGTTGGGGCCTGTCCTTTGATCCCAGTTTGCTTTGGCCCAAACAAGAATCACCCAGTAGCAGGAGGCAGATTTGTAACCTTCTTACTTGCGCTGGTAGTGGTGAGATTCAGCTGCCGCCTGAGCATATGCTGTACCCGCACCTGGATGTTAGTGTCAAAAGCTGTAAGAAACAACTCCACTGTCAGTGGGAACAGACCAGTGTAAAACCAGTGAAAAGGTAAGAATTAGAACTCTTTGCTCATGTAAGGAAACCCAGGCCATGAGAAATCCGGGCTACTACTCCAAATACAATTTTTACAATACAGAGCAGTTGTTCTTGGAGGGCTGGTTATCACACCGAGCCCGTGCTTCTCCTTGTATTGAGCTGCTAAGTCACAGTAAAAGCTACAACTTTATTGTGAGTACTTCATAATATTATTGCCTCCTGCTGCAGCTGCTGCAGAGATTTTTATGATTTTATATGATAGCTGTGTGCAGCTCTGAGCTCCACTGCCACGTGCTGGGGCATTTGAGGGAGATTTTGGCTCCATCTACTTGAAAGAAGAAATTTCTCCTAGGGTTGCTCTTTGTGGTCTGCTCTGCTCTGTTCATTAGGAGGGACCAGGCTGCTCCTTGTGCTACATGGCCCTCTTCTTCCAGCCAAGCAGGGTGGAGGTGGAAAAGACTGGCCAGTTCCTCTTTCTTTGTCTTGCTCTTTTCCACTGGGAACAAGAAGCAACCCATGAAAACATGAATAGGTAGAGTCTTCCTCTCCATCCACAGGCCTCCCCTGCAATTAATAGGTGGTGGTAGTGTTTCTCTTACAGGCACCCAGGCCCTAGAGCTCCATATCTTGTTCATGGGTTGCCTATTTGCTTGTGAGGTTCATGTCTACTATCACCGCAACAAAAAGGAAGCCCCTCCACCTATTAACTGGCTCTTCTCAGAAAATGAAACCTAATTTGAAGTATTGTACACCTCCACATTGCCCAAAAAGCTTTCTTTATGCAGAGGGAAAAGCAAATGAACATCTCCAGGAGTTATTTTATTATAGTGAAGCAAAGAGCAAAATAAAAAATTAAAATTCATTTTTAAATTGTAGCTAGATTATACTGATTTTGAAACACTGGAGTAGTATTTTGGTGTAATAGCCCTTCCCTTTGGAGAGTTCTAGGACTTGGGGAAATTTAGGAACAAAGCAGGGTCATTTTCTTGCACTTCAATATAGTGGATTTCCCCTGAGCTTGGTCTTTGGTTTGATTAAGGTGTGAGAAGAATGCTACAGGCTCATAAAAGAGCAGTGGCCAAGGCAGCAATGAAAATATCTCTTTTTTACTTGACTAACAATCTAAATAACTTAATACAGTAGCTTAATACTTTCTAAGTGAGAATGAGGATGACGATGGATAATTACAAGAAATGCTTTTCTGCAATATGTACAGTTTAATGGTGGCCCTGATTCAGTGCCATGACTAATCTGAATTACTTCTGCTCATAACATTACATTAAACCCCCGCTGAGGGATTCTGCTTTCTCTGCCAGCTGTCCAATAAGTAGCCACCAAGATAAATTTGGCTTCACAACACTGATGTCTGGCTAGGTTATTTATTGCTCTTATTTTATTTCTCTATTTGTCTCAGGCAGGCAGGTAAGAAAATATGACAGAACGGACCACTTCAGCTAATGGTCTCAATCCTGCAAACATTTGCCACACTTGGCACTGTGGCAAGTCCAAACAGTTCAAAATCATTAGTCACAGAATACACTTTCAAATAACAGGATTAAAAAAAAAAAAAAAAAGACAAATAGCTCTTTCAATTTGCTGG